>CP126890.1:182477500-182547500 GCA_030440675.1 Furcifer pardalis | reverse complement strand
GCTCCCCCGTCGGCTTCCCCAGCCACCCCACAGCTGCGGAGGCAAGGGCGGGTGGCTAGGGAAGCCGACAGGGAGTCCCAGTCAGCTTCCCCAGCCACCCTGCAGCTGTAGATCGGATCCTCTAATCTCTCTGGAGCAGGCAGGGGACACGATCCAAGCTGTTTCTGGGCTTCCCCGACGTCCTCAGCCAGTGCAGCAAGCCAGAATGTCGGGATTCGAACCCTGACATTCTGGCTTGCTGCACTGGCTGAGAACATCGGGGAAGCCCAGAAACAGCTTGGATCAGGTCTCCCCACCTCCCTAGACCCCGTGGGGGGGGGGGTCAGAGACCCCACAATTGGTAAAAAAAATGGTTTTTTTAACCAATTTTGGGGTCTCTGACCCCCCCCCCCCCCCGGCCGGGTCCAGGGAGGTGGGGAGACCCGATCCAAGCTGTTTCCAAAGTTCCCCCACCTCCCTAAAGGCTGCAGCAAGCCACAATGTCAGGATTCAAATCCCAAAGTTCTGGCTTGCTGCAGCCTCCAGGGAAACAGGGCTTTTTTTTAACATTGTGTGATCAATGTATCGAACAACGTTAAAAACCGGATAACGACGGGACTTGTGGAACCAAGTCATAACGTTATCCGGGGTACGTGTGTGTGTGTGTGTGTGTGTGTGTGTGTGTGTGTGTGTGTGTGTGTGTGTGTGTGTGTGTGTGTGTGTGTGTGTACACACACATACACATCCTTGCATCATACACATATACACATCCTTGCATCATATATATATATGATGCAAGGATCCTAAGAGAAAAAGTTAAGATAAAGAGAAACTGATAATTGCATACAAAATTACATGAACATTAACAGATGAGGCCTAAACAAACAAACAAAAACTTTTAACAGCTTATTATAACACAAAACTCAAAACTTTCATATAATAAAACAATCAAAATAAAATAATTCAAACTAAGACTTTTACGAGGGATGGGCAAATGATGATGCTAACAGGCCTACAGTGAGAAAGATGGCAAGAAAGTGGCTGATCAGCCAGAAACTTCCTGTATTGTTGATGCCACTGTGTTTAAGTTGAAATCACATATCAGCTGAATAAAAAGGAGAAATTGGCCATGATATGTTGATCAGCAAGTAGCCGCCCACAGTTTCTCACTGGATGGTGTGCCACATAATGGCACAGTAAATGGAACACATGTCTAGAACAATTTTATAAAGACATCCTTTCCTAATGTGTGGGTGATTGCCATCCAGTCGTACTGTTTGCTCATTTTTATTCTTATTAATCTCTTGACAAGCAGTGTCACATAGGCATTAATAACTTTACAACATAATTCAAGCCTAAAGAGTGCTGGTAGAAATTTTGACATGTCTTCTTATTTGATTGGCTTATGGGCAGGTTATTTGCTATCAGAAAATACAGAAAGATGTTCTGACCCAAGGGAAAAATAGTTCAATGAATTATAGATCACCCAAGTAATAACTGTGCCATTATTTCAAGAATAATAAAAATTTATTATACTGTCACAAACCATTCCCAGCTTTAATTATTTATAAGGCCAGTTCAGGAAAGAGGTACACTGACCTTCTACAAGATGAGATTTCCTGTGGGTCAACTAACCTGACTTCTTAATTCGCCTTACATGGCTTTCTATAATGAGACAACAGAAATTCTGTGACTGGTTACCTAAAACAGGTACAGTTAAAAAAATTATTTTGCTTTAAATGTATGATCATTCTAGGTCTCATTAAAATCAGGTAATCTGTACAGTTTCTAATCCATGACCCATAATCATTAAATCCATTAAATCTTTCTACAACTTAGAACATCAATAATATAACCAAGGACTGCAGTGGCTCAAGTGGTTAAGATGCTGAACTTGATGATTGGAAGGTCGGAGTTCGATTCCCAAGAACTACATGATGGAGGGAGCTCTGTCCCAGCTCCTGCCAACCTAGCAGTTTGAAAGCAAGAAATTGCAAGAAGATAAATAGGGAACACTTTGGTGGGAAGGTAAACAGCATTCTGTGTACTCTGGTGTTGAGGCATGGCTACCACGTGTCCACAATCTTTGAGGAGCCTCCTTCTGTGTACCTTGACTCCTGAAGTAAGCAGGGGGTTGGACTCGATTGCCTCATATGCCCCTTCCAACTCAATTATAAGATCATTTTAGCTCTTATACTTTAATTGATTCAAAGGATGGAGGCTTTCTACTTTCTTCTCATCTGCAATAGACGTCTTCCTTTACTAAAGAATGGAGAGGCAAATATTTACAATTATTGTCTCAGCCTCTTCCTTAATAACAGAATGTATGAATCATTCTAAAGCATGATGCTAAAGCTGAACTTGATCTTTGCTGCAGTTCTTTTTTTCTTTTCTTTTTTTTTGGATGTGGATTCAGCCAATGTTTCAAACACAAGGTGATGATTCATACATTCTGCTATTAAGAAGGATGCTGAGTCAAAAATTGTAAATATTTGCTTCTCCTTTCCTTTTGATGAAAAGCAGCAAATCAATAAGTATAGAGAACTGTGGGTGTTCAACTTAATTTACTTTCTTCCAACCCAATCTGATTCCCTAATTTAAACCATTTCAGTTCCATCCCAAAGATTCAAGTGAATCCACAGTAAACTTTATTATGCAAAGAAAAACCTACACTCACACTGTTGAGAGCTTTAAAGAAATGTGTCTGAGACTTCTTTCTTGATACATGTGATTGGGAGTTTTGTGCCCTAGATTGCATGTGGTAGAAAAACTCCAAATTCATGTAAATTCCCTGAAGATTAATATTCAGTAACATCCAGATGCTTAGACACATACCATGGTGCACACAGTCTAAAAGACACACTGCTTTTAGACATTTTGATTTCATGGTAGTTCCAAGTAACCAATAACTAGAGAACATGTTAAAAAGTAGCTGAAAAAATTGCTTTGTCTTCAAATGAGATGTGATTAACTGATTTTAAAAAAAAGAAGCCAGTTTCTGGGATTTTCCCGTGCTTGACACCTTTCTTTGTGAAAGAAAGTGAACACAAGAGGGCATCCTGTTGATCATCTTGACTGCTGAGGTTGGTGTAATTAATATTTAGGTAGCCTTTTTGTATGCTAAGTATGGCATCCTTTTTCCAGCTGACAAGTACAATGTTGAACAGCAATATTGTACAATCTATTGGTATATTGAGTTTTGGAACCAGAAGCACAATAGCCTATACTCATAAACCAGAAGGTGTTTTTAAAAGGATTGGATTACTATAATGCAGTCTATGTGGGGTTACTTTTGGAAGGTGTTTAGAAGGTTCTGGAGAACCAAAATGCTGTAGCCAGATTGTTAACTGTGGATGGGTAGAGGGGTTACATAATGGCTGCTGGACCATTTCTGTGGACAATTCAAAATTCTGGGTTTGGCTTATAAATGACTTGGGTCCAAGCTACACAGAAGACCACATTCCCCTTTATGACCCTGTCAGATTTTAAAATTATAATGGTAATCCTTCCTCTCAGTCTCATTACCCACATTATTGTATTTGGTGAGGACATGAGTGGGCCTTATCTGTTGCTTCTCCCAGGCTGTGGTACTCACCCCTACTGGAGGTCAGTGTGGCCTGCATAATTGGTATCCTTCTGCAGGAAGGCAAATCTAATCTCTTCATGCAGGCATTTTCTCAATGCCTGCCTACCTAAGAGTTGGGTTTTCGTTTGCATTTGTTTGTCTAGCCCCCCTTCCCTTCCAGTGTTTATTTTTGTTTTCTTTTTTATAAGTTCCTTTCGGTTCTTTTCAGTAAAAAAACAGGATATATATAAATATTTTAGATAAATAAACAATAAAATAGCCTATGTTCTTTTTTATCACTACACATCCACATTTACTTTTTTAAAAACCAGAATATCACAGATCCCTATAATGCTCAAACTAAGCTCTAGTTCTTTTGTTTTTGATTGGCATACTCCAGTCCAAACCAATTTAAACTGAGGTGGTCTGTATCATGTCCATTTTTAAATGTGAAGCCACTACAGATGGGGCCACTACTGCTCAATAAAATTTGACTTTCTGGATAATTCTCCTATTCTGTCTCAAGGAGCAACTATAGTGCTGCTTTCTTCTGATTTAGCTGTGACTCACATCAGTCACTGGAAGAAATGGACCTGTCATAGAACCTCTTTGGCTATGCCTTGGTTCAGATGACCAACCTGACCTTTTCAGTGATATGTGCAGGAAAGCCAAACCCTAACCAACTTCTGTACTGTTCCCAGGGACAGTTATACTCTTTGCCCCATCTCCTGATTTTGCCCCAGCTAATGGGAATTTGGGGTGCTAGAGTCACAGAGCTAATTTTCCCCTGGATAAATCCTTCCCAAATGTTAGCTCATCCTAGCACAGGTATCCTCGTTAATCAATACCCAGCTGTTAATAAAAGTCCCAAATTCCAGTGCTTTCAGCCAACTACAATTTTAGCACCACAAGTCCATTTGTTCTCCACACTTATTTCCTGTTTAATATTTGTTTTAATCTTTTTAGGGCAAGTTCTTCACAGTGACACTGAGAGCATACTGTATAACACACAAAGTACAATGTTTCTGTCTTTTCACATAAAGTGAATATGAAGAGAAATAAGTAAGATTGAGTTCTTTCTTCTCTAAATATATGCTTTTTATCCAGCAGTTTATAAGAATCTGGTACAGTTATATGATCTAATAAAATAAAATCACTTTATTGTGGTCATTGACCAGCACAGTAAAAAGGGTATAAGTACATGAGATATGATAAAAATGTACCACCACAATCATATCTACTTGAGTTGAAATAAAATAGAATCAAATCAGTTCATAAAATTGGTGCTACATTTGAGCTAGGTAACACCTCTTTGAATCTGAGTTAAAAAGAATAAAACAACATAGATTTATATGGATAGAACAGCTGATATCTCTAAAATCTGAAATAATTCAAAAATTTTAAAGTTATAGTTATAAACATGAGGATAAAAGTGTCTATATACAAATGCACATAATAGATACAGTAAGCATCAGTAGGCTATAAAATAGGATTACAAGTGCAAAGTAAAAATAATTATAGTTGGCGTTTAACCTATCCCCTATGTAGCTGGTTCTCTTTAATGCTCTGTACCCTGGTTGCCTTCCAAACAAACCTGGCAACAGCGGCAGTCAGATCAGTGATTTTATCTGAGAGCATGGTTCTAACCATATGATTATTCAGCTCAGTTTGATGGAAGGCAGCAACAAGGTCACGTCTAAGGTTATCATAAAACTAGCATTCTAGAAGTATATGTTCAGATGTCTCCACCTTCCTGGCCTGACAGATACATAAGTGCTCCTGAACAGAAGCTTTCTTAAATAACCCCTCTCTGAATACTGATGGTAACATGTTAAAATGCAAGAGTATGTATGATCTCCTATGCTCTGGGTTACTTAAGCTGGATAACTAAGATAAGGGTTTCATATTATTAGGTGGAGGCATTTCAAAGAGCAGACTATTTTGTTTGAATCATGTTGCTGATGGATATCCAATAGCCTTTGTTTTATTGTATCTTTTGCTTGGGCAGACTCAAGAGAAACAACTAACTGCTTTGATAGGCTGTATGAAGCCAGTTTTTCTTTGAGGATAGATATCCACGGAGCTGCTGAGGTGTACAGTTATCTGTATGTAAGTTATGTTTTCTTTCTTCACAGTAAAAGTCCTGTAAAAGACAACATTTTAATTGCAAACACAAAATGTTGGCACATACAGCCATGCACAGAGTGTTGTAAAACTTCAAAGTACAGTTGTAACTCGCTTAAAGAGCATAATGTGTTCTGCAGGATTGCTCTTTATGCGAGTTACTCTTTAAGCGAAACGCTCTTTATGCGAGGTTTGACTGTATAAGGGAAAGGTTATTTGCTTATTTGTTACTTGTGTAGGATTTATGTAAGTAAAATTCTCAAAAAATACTCACTTTCCTTAATTATTTTCCATAGTAAACATGTCCAGTGTGAGGTTATAATCTTTTAATTTATCATAACAGAACACTTCCCATCATCCAAGCCAAAGTTGTTCCAACCAGCAACATTTGGTCAAAGAGTGGTTCTGTAGGTTATTTAATCTCTGCTAGTATCTAAAGTGAGACAGATCTACTCTGGTAGCGATTGAAGGAAGACACATTTTGGCTCTAAGATGGGTTGGAGGCATTCCTGGAGGAAGTAGGGCCAAAATCTTTCTCAAGAATTTGTACTGCCAAATTTGAGGATAGGGTTCATTAACTGTCCGCCTTGAGGACAGGGTTCATTAACTGTCCACCTCTGGTATAATAGTATACTTATGATCTTGAACTTAGTATGGTAGCTCCTAAATGTTACCTCCATGATATTTTAATGAGTGTACCTGTTCCAAGGCATGTCCCTCTAATTACCAGTTATACTTAGGGACTCTCTTCCCAAATACCACAACTTTATTTTTAATGTAATTAATAGTCAGGCTAGTAGGATGGGAAGACTTTTGGTTACCCATAATGAACAGATTTTATACAATGAAACAACAACAACAAAATTGTATGTGTGCATGCATACATGAGAGTATGGACATATGGAGCCAGAAAATATAATTATCATGTAGCTGAGTAATCCAATAAGTAAAAACAAATTTCAAACCCATGTAGGTTTTGCTACAAACAGGGTAAGGAAGGCTCCACATGTAGCCCAAATAAAGAAGAAAATATACACATGTAACTATCTCGTATCTATTTGTTGTTGCTTCCAGTGCACATCCTTGGACTTTATATTCCCTAATTCCTCCATTGCTGCCTTTGTGAATTTCAATCTTCTGATTATTATTATTATTGACTGCAGTTTCCATTTGTATTGATTCTACCATGTAACCAAGGCATTGAAAAATCTCCTCTATCTCAATTTCTTCATTGGTAAAGGTAAAAAGGGAAGATTTCTCAATTTTTATCTACTTCCAGCTGCTCCTGATTTAGGAAAATTCAGCAAGGTCTGATGCATTTTACATGGTGATCATGTTTTCATAAAAAATACTTAGGGTCTTTTTGATGAGGAGAAAGTTATGTATTATATGTCATTGATGTGTGATGGACATGTTTTGATAACTGAGTAGAATTTGTAATGAAATGAGCTTAATCTTCAATCTCAACACAGCAAAGGCCTCATGAAGGGTCTTTCTATCACTTTACTCCTGATTATTCTTACACAGATAATGCATCAAACCAGTGAATTTCTAATCAGACATACAGTAATACCCCGGATAACGTGAGTACCGTATAGCATGAAAACTGCATAACGTTACAAGATTTTCGGAAAAATCTTGTATCGAATAACGCGATTTTCAACGTTATCTGATACAGTCGTTCTTAGCAGCAGGGTGGCTGGAAAGCTGAACGGGGTTGTCCGTTCAGCTTCCCAGCCACCCTGCAGCTACGGAGGCAGGGGAGGGGAGGCTGGAAAGCTGACGGGGGGCTCCCCCGTCGGCTTCCCCAGCCACCCCACAGCTGCAGAGGCAAGGGTGGGTGGCTAGGGAAGCCGACAGGGAGTCCCCGTCAGCTTCCCCAGCCACCCTGCAGCTGTAGATCGGGTCCTCTGATCTCTTTGGAGCAGGCAGGGGACACGATCCAAGCTGTTTCTGGGCTTCCCCGACGTCCTCAGCCAGTGCAGCAAGCCAGAATGTCAGAATTCAAACCCTGACATTCTGGCTTGCTGCACTGGCTGAGGACGTCGGGGAAGCCCAGAAACAGCTTGGATCGGGTCTCCCCACCTCCCTGGACCCGGCCGGGGGGGGGGGGGGTCAGAGACCCCAAAATTGGTAAAAAAAACGGACCTTTTTTTTTTTACCAATTTTGGTGTCTCTGACCCCCCCCCCCCCCGGGTCGAGGGAGGTGGGGAGACCCGATCCAAGCTGTTTCCAAAGTTCCCCCACCTCCCTGAAGGCTGCAGCAAGCCAAAATGTCAGGATTCAAATCCCGACGTTCTGGCTTGCTGCAGCCTCCAGGGAAACAGGGCTTTTTTTTAACATTGTGTGATCAATGTATCACACAATGTTAAAACCCGGATAACAACGGGACTTGTGGAACCAAGTCATAATGTTATCCGGAGACTTTACACATGGACATCACCAGATGGCCAACATCGAAACCAGATTGATTACATACTCTACAGTCAAAGATGGAGAACTTCCATACAATCAGCAAAAACAAGACCAGGAGCAGATTGTGGCTCAGATCACAACCTACTGATTGCAAAATTCAGGCTTAGACTAAAGAAAATAGGAAAAACAATTAGGCCAGAAAGATATGACCTAGAAAACATTTCTTGGGAATACTCAGTGGAGGTGTGGAACAGATTTAATGGCTTGGACCAGATAGACAGAGTGCCAGAAGAATTATGGACAGAGATGCGGGACATCATGCAGGAGGCAGCAAGGAAAACCATACCAAAAGAAAAGAAGCGTAAGAAAGCTAAGTGGTTGACCGATGAGGCTCTTAAAATAGCAGAGGACAGAAGGAATGCAAAATGCCAAGGAGAAAGGAAAAATACAATCACTTGAATACAGAATTTCAAAGGAAAGCAAGGAGAGATAAGGAAACCTACCTGAACAAACAGTGCAAAGAAATAGAGGAAAACAATATCAGGGATAGGACTAGAGATCTTTTCAAAAAAATTGGGGAACTCAAGGGAACATTTAAAGCAAAAATGACCATGATAAAAGACAAAGATGGCAGGGAGTTAGCTGATGCAGAAGAGATTAAGAAAAGATGGAAAGAGTACACAGAGGCACTCTACAAAAAAGGACCTCAACACCCCTGATGATCACAATGATGAGAACATTGAACATGAGCCAGTCATTCTAGAGAGTGAAGTCAGAAAGGCCTTAAAAAACACTGCAAACAACAAAGCCAGTGGAGTTGATGGTATCCAAGTTGAACTTTTCAAAGCCCTACAAGATGATGGAATCAAATTATTGCACTCTGTATGCCAGCAGATTTGGAAAACAAAACAATGGCCACAGGATTGGAAAAGATCTGTATACGTTCCACTCCCCAAAAAGGGTAATGCTAAAGAATTTTCAAATTATCGAACAATTGCGCTCATCCCTCACGCTAGCAAGGTGATGCTCAAGATAATACAGGATAGACTGCAACAGTATGTGGAGAGAGAATTACCAGAAGTGCAGGCAGGTTTCAGAAGAGGCAGGAGGACTAGAGATCACATCGCCAACATAAGATGGATCATGGAAAAAACAAAGGAATATCAGAAACAAGTCTACTTCTGTTTCATTGATTACACGAAGGCTTTTGATTGTGTCGACCACAACAAGATGTGGCAAGTAATTAAAGAGATGGGAATACCGGAACACCTTATAGGCCTCATGAGAAATCTGTACATGAATCAAGAGGCAACAGTTAGGACAGAAAGTGGAATGACGGAGTGGTTTGGAATAGGAAAAGGAGTAAGACAAGGCTGCATTTTGTCACCATGCTTATTCAATTTATACACAGAACACATAATGCGCAATGCAGGGATGGAGGAATCACAATTTGGGATCAAAATTGCTGGAAGAAATATCAACAATTTGAGATATGCAGATGATACCACCCTCATGGCAGAAAGTGAGGAGGACCTAAAGAGGCTCCTGATTAGGTTGAAAGAAGAAAGTGAAAAAGCTGGCTTGAGACTCAATATCAAAAAAACCAAGATAATGGCAACAGGCCCTATCAGTCCCTGGAAAATAGATGGGGAAGAAGTAGAAGCAGTGACAGACTTTACTTTCTTAGGATCAAAGCTCACTGCAGATGGTGATTGCAGCCATGAAATAAAAAGGCGACTGATTCTTGGGAGGCAAGCGATGAGAAACCTGGGGAACATAGTGAAAAGTAGAGACATCACATTGAAAACAAAAATTCGCATAGTCAAAGCAATGGTATTCCCTGTGGCAATGTATGGTTGTGAGAGCTGGACCATTAGGAAAGCTGAGCGCAGAAGAATAGACGCCTTTGAGATGTGGTGTTGGAGGAGAGTTTTGAGAGTCCCCTGGACAGCGAGGAGAACAAATAGGTCAATCTTAGAAGAAATCATCCCTGACTGCTCATTAGAAGGTCAAATAATAAAGATGAAGCTAAAGTACTTTGGACATCAAATGAGAAGAGAGGATTCACTTGAGAAAGCTTTGATGCTTGGAAGGGTCGAGGGCAAAAGAGGAAGGGGAAGGCCCAGGATGAGATGGCTAGATGGTGTTGTGGAGAAAGTGGGTGCAGAGCTGAGCGAGTTGAGGGGGATGGTGGAGGACAGGAGTGCCTGGCGGACGGTGGTCCATGGGGTCGTAGAGGGTCGGAATCGACTGTGCAACTGAACAAAAAAAAAAGTGTATGTGCTAATTTAAGAGTCCAGGCTAATTGAAAGATACTGAATTAAGCAAAGCATTTGGAGCTTCCTTTACTATTGTCAGGCATTTTGTAAGGTCTGAAAACCAAGTTATAGATTTAGTGCAGTTTCCACAATCTTTTCATGTGTGCCATAGATTTTAATTGACTCTCCTGGATAAATAGGATAATAAGCTTAATACTGTATTCTACCCAATGTACAGATCTAGTACGTCTATTCTACCAAATGGCATTCTTGATTGTTGAAATATCAAAGACCAATAACTTATCATTTAATAAAGAAAAATCAGTCAGGATTAGCAGAAAAGGTCATGCTTAACAAGTTCTTTTTTGTTATTTCTTGCAGTAAAAATTATTTTATAGACAAATGGCCCAAGAAATGTTTACTGGCTGCATCATTTTAACAATGGAGTTTTTAGCTATTTTACTGTTCTTTATAATACAGACAATTCAGTTTTATTATTCAATTCTTTAAAGCACCTGTGGTTCATGAATGTGGAATATTGAGCTTCTGTATTTATAATTCAAAACACCAGAGAATGGAACAATATTTCTACACAATATCATTTCCACATTACAGCATTTAAAAAGCATGCCAAATTTTATATATCAAAGGACAGTATGAATGTTGATGACACCAATGTCAGGAGTCAAGATCGTTGACAGATGTAACAATCCACTTACTTCCAGGTAGGACTCAGAAGTCCTCCAGCCTCCTGGTGATGGAATTGCTCCTGATCCTGCTTCCCTGTCCCACGTCAGAACCAGGAGCTCAGGCTTCTCATATCAGTGTGCCCAGTCACTCCCGACCAAAATCCAGGTGGTGACAAAGGGTGCACATGAAACTAGTGTTGATCCAGGTAATGTGTGCCAAGTAACCACTCCAGTCTCTTCAGGTATTGTAGAAATATATTGAAAGCATAGCAAGATTCAGGATACAATCCAGCAAAAGATCAGGAAGCATTTTAAAAGCAAGGAAATAAAGCAAACTGGTTCTCTAAGGGATAGCCCATGCCCCCCCCCCTCTTAAGCCTCTACATTTTGGCAGCTTAAAGAGCACAGCATTCCAGAGAGTGTCTGAGTATGTGCATGTTGGCCTCTGGGTTATATCTTCTCGCATAGGGTCCACCTTTGGCCCTCCCCCTTAGGGATTCCAACCAATGATCTTACAGTAAGACATGTCAATCACACAATAAGTTTCATTTCTTCTACACGATGAGGCTCATATTGTTTACATTCCATTTTATCTCCCCCTGATCTGAAATCACCATATTGAATGAGAATAAAGCATAGGATATACTTCATTCTGTTACAACAGGATACTTTCTTGTGCTCACTATCATTTACAAAGATTTACAAAGCAGGGACAAAATCCAAGAATCTGGTTCCTTTTTTTCATCCTTTATTTATTTATTTATTTATTTATTTATTTATTTAAATTTGTTTATCACCCTCCTCCCCAAAGGGTCCCAGGGTGATTCACAACACACCAACATATTGACAACAATTTAAAACCAGTTCAAAAATTAAAAGTTTTAAAATTTTTAAAAGAAGCTTAAAAACTTAACATTAAAAACTAGGTGTTGAAGCTAGTGGGCACTGGGGCTCAAACCATCCAGTTGGCTGGGGAGATTATTTATTTATTTATTTATTTATTTATTTATTTATTTATTTATTTTCACATTTGTATGCCGCTCTATTCACAGGATGAATCAGGGCGGCTTGACAAGTTATGAGAGACACATTAAAAATACAATATATTTTTTTAATCCATCGAAATGCCATGACCCCTCCATAAAATTTAGATTTAAAAGATTTAAAAGAATTCAACAAGTTAAAAATTAGAAAATTAAGAGATTTTTAAAAACTAAGATTAAAATTAAAATATTTGGGGGAGTCAGATCAACAAACAGGCTAGGGTCATTGTGCAGCCAGTACACAATACCTTCTCTGCCAGCCATGTTTTTACACCCTTTCTGAAGGGCAGCAACTCTGTCTGGAGATGTAACTCCATTGGCAGGAGGTTCCATAGGGCCGGAGCGGACACAGAGAAGGTCTTCCTTCTAGTGCTAGAGAGATACGCCTTTCTAGCCAATGGAACCACTAGAGAGCCTCTCCAGTCCGCTCTGGTGGGATGGACAGATGTTCTTGGGGTAATGCGGTATCTTAAGTATCCTGCCCCACTACCATGTATGACTTTAAAGGCAATTACCAGCACCTTGAATTGCTCCCGGAGGCAGACTGGCAACCAGTGCAGCTCCCGAAGCAGTGGTGAGACATGTGCATAATGCCCGCAACCCATCACCATCTGGGCAGCCATATTCTGGACCAGTTGTAGCCTCTGAATAGTCATCAAGGGCAGCCCCATGTAGAGTGCATTACAGTAGTCAAGTCTGGAGTAGCAATACAGTAGTCAAGTCACCCTATGACAAAGCAGTTGTCAGGACAGTTTTCCAGATGGGAGTTTATATATCCAAATGATTGGTCACACTCATGAGTGTATTGTCCCTTGAACTGAGTTGCTTCGGTAAGTAGATAAACAGGCAAGTAGATAAATAGGGACCACTACAAATATGTAGATAATTCATACATTCTGATATTAAGGAGGAGACCGAGAGAATAACTGTCAATATTTCCTGTGCTCTTCATGCAGAGCACCAAATAATAATAATACTGTAATTTCTTGTTAGAAATTATTCTGGATTGAGAGGATTTTTGCTGGAGAACCTCTGCTCATGGGACACCCGAATGAGGCTCCTTTCAAGTGGTCCCTATTTATCTACTTGCCATTTCTTGCTTTTCATCTGCTTGGTTGGCAGAAGTTGGGACAGAGATGGGCACTCAATCTGTCATGCAATACCCAGGTCTTGAGCTGCCAACTTGCCAGCCTTCCAGCTAACAAGGCGAGCTTCATAACCACTGAGCCACTGCAGCCCCAGAGCATCAAATCAGTAAATATAAAAAGATGAATTTGAGTGAACAACAGGCTACAATTTCAACTTGTTAAGGGTATTTGGCCTTTTTTGTTCTTGTTCAGTTACACAGTCAATTCCGACCCTTTGCGACCACATTGACCATTGTCCTCTAGGCACCTCTGTCCTCCACCATCCCTCTCAACCTGCCCAGCTCTTTGCCCATTGCATCTACAATACCATCTAGCCATCCCTGCTACAGGGATTGACTCTCCTGATTGCATTTCATTTTTATTTTTATGTTAGATTTATTGACTGTATATGCTTTTTGTTGTTGTTCAGTCGCACAGTTGATTCTGACCCTTTGCGACTCCATGGACCACTGTCCGCCAGGCACCTCTGTCCTCCACCATCCTCCTCAACTTGCTCAGTTTTTTTGCCCATTGTGTCTACAATACCATCTAGCCATCTCATTTTGGGCCGCCCGCTTCTTCTTTTGCCCTCTACCCTTCCCAGCATCAAGGCTTTCTCAAGCGAATCCTCTCTTCTCATTAGCTTCATCTTTACTATTTGACCTTCTAAGGAGCAGTCAGGGTTAATTTCTTCCAAGATTGACCTATTTGTTCTCCTCGCTGTCCAGGGGACTCTCAAAACTCTCCTCCAACACCACATCTCAAAGGCCTATTCTTCTGTGCTCAGCTTTCCTAATGCCATAAATTGCCACCGGAAATACCATTGCTTTGACTATATGAATATTATTATTTTTTTGCAATGTGATGCAAACAAACACCACCATTTAGTATATATATTTAACCCTTTTGGGGCAACTTTTTCATAATACCATTTGTGTTCTCACCACTTAGACTCTCCTTTCATATGTAAAATTTTTAAAGAAGAAAGGGAGGTGTAAATTGAAAACTTCCAGTATGCTAACAAACTTGTTAACTCGGTCAACAAACCAGATATTGACAGAGGAAGCAGCTCTTGAAGCCTGCTGCCTCTTTTAAATTTATGTCCCAAGTATTCATATGATTAAATGTTGCTTGAACTTGGAACCAACATGCTCATCTTATTACTGGGTGTTCATAGAGATGTGAACAATAGAGCATGTGTATTCTGGAATCCTAAAAGTATTTGTTCTGCGCTATCCCAAGATGCCACTATACAGCTTTGGCCACCCATTCTTCAAACAGCAAATGAATGAATGTTTATTTGTTGATTAGTCTTATGACCTTATCAAAAACATAGCAGAAGAATAAAAATCAATGGAGTCCAATACAATGGAGTCCAATGAAATACAATAAAATACAATAAAAATACAATACATACATACCTGAGCTACTTTTAAAAGGAATGTAAACTGGAGAAGGTGCCTTAATACAATTAATGCATGCATAATCAGCTAAGTGAATCTCCTTTGCAAGATACCTCAATTTGATTGATATATTGGATTATTTTAGTCATTGCCTTAATTATGAACTTGGCAGTTCTACATACAATGTGCACGTTAGAACCCAGGAGGAGATAAGACAGTTTGTGATTAGAGTCCCAAAAAGTTGTGAGTTTTTTTTTTTCCAATAGGGATGCCAGGTATCAAAACGCAAATAGAGGGGAGGGCAAAAAACTCTAGTGAAGGCTTAGGATGCTTTTGAGACATGGGACACTTACTGCCTGCAGAAGGGAAACAGAACAAAGTGGTAGGAAATCAGAACAGAGGAATTCTTCAGGATGACATGAACAAAAACAAAGCAGGCTATGATAAAATATATTTTAGAATGGAACAATATAGTAACAAGAGAAGCCAAGACAATTTGAAATATGTCCCCATACTCTGTATTCATCTGATCAAACTACTAATTAAATTCATTAAAGCTTGCAGTGCTTAAATGTTAATCTAATGTTTTATATAATATTTGTAGCTTTCAAACCAGACTTTTTTAAGTTATAAATTTTCAGCACATAATCATAACAAGTCAAACTGGAATGAGATGGGACACAGAATATTTTCCCAGAACAAGAATATGAGAATGACTTTGTCCTGACCTTTTTCTTTCCAGGTGCCCACGGAGTAAACAAGAATGCCTGAAGATGAATTTTCCAACAAGACTGAAACAACAGATAGACTGCCCATTCATCATCTAAATGAAATGTATTCAAAGACAAAGGATAGCACCCCAGATGCCACCCTTCATTCTTTCACCTCTTTCCCTGTCTGCATTAACCATGGTGTATAAAGCAGAAACATGATAACTCTCTTTGCTAACCATTTCTGTGGGCAGCGATCAATTTTCATCCAGTAGCAATTCCATGCAAGGGTGAGATCTACCAAGGAATTTTCAGGGACAAAGCATACTTTCTTTGTCAATGCATGATAGACTTCCCCTCTCTATTTTGTTTCCTTGATTGTTTTTACAGAAAATGTCACAGTTAGAGGACCAGTCAGAAGAAGGGGGGGGGGGGCTGATCCACTTTCCTCATAAATGAGTACCTCACTTGAAAATATGTCCCCTAATTTTTTCATGCTCCCCTAGCATAAAAAGTATTCACAAATAAAAGTAAAATAAGATCAGAAAAAAACAAAGTAAAAGATGTATTTCATATATTGTGAAGTATGCCCTTATGCATATCAATCAATCCCCTCTCAAAACATATTTCAGTTTCCCTTGAACAGAATCAAACTATTGACAACATTAGAATATCACTTTTTCTTTGCATCAAGCTTTGACCAAAAATGAAGGGAAAAGGGACATCATATTTACAGGATTATGGATAATTGGGTACTCAATACTATTTTTATGCCATCAAGTTAATTTCAACCTATGATGACCCTTTAAGGGTCCTCAAGCTTTTTAAGATATGGGCCAGACCGTGCCCCATGAGACTGCTGGTGAGCTGGATAGGTGGCAGTGGCAGTGACGGTGGTGGTGGCTTGGGATGGTCCTGCCAGCACTGCCAAAGGTGGTGGTGCTGGCAGGACCATCCTGAGCCCCCACCTCTCTCCCCCTACTGCCACCACCTCCACTGCTGCTACCGACCACCCCAAGCCACCCACCACCCACCACTCTCCCGACCCCATGCCGCTTCCCTGCTTACTGTTACTGGTCTGGAGGAGCTGCATGGCACCAGCTCATCTGGTCTGCAACCTCACTCCAACCACCGCTTATGCTTATGCCACCACTGTCTCAATGTCTCCTCCACTTGGCTTGCCATGTCCCTACCGGTGACCAATAACTGGGCAGATATTGTAAGCCTTACAATATCTGCCCTGCTATGGAGCACCATGGGCTGGATGAGTTGGTGCTGTGGGCTGGATTTAGCTCATGGGTTGTAGGTTGAGAACCTCTGCTTTACAGGGTTCTCTAGATATAGAATATTCAGACATAGTTTACCATTTCCCTCTAGGGATGCCCTGGAACTTTGCAGACTAATGGGGAAATAAACACTTAATCTCTGGCTCTACAACCAGATGCCTAACTAACTGAACTATACAGCCAGTACCGAATATTGCATATGGAATGGGATTAAAACTTACCCCACTGTAGAACTCAAAGGATGTATTTGGTGGTTCTTTTTTGTCTCATATGTACCTTTGTTTGGTTGGTGTTTTATTAGAGGAGAAATGTCTGAAATTTGGTGAGTGTGTGTTTCTATTAGGGGGTGACAATAGTCCTATTGAAAGCATGTGGTCTTCATATATAATGAAAGGAACATGGAAAAGTGCACAGAGCACACAAAAATGACAATCTGAAGAAGAAGAGCCTATTTAGCTATGTAAGCTTTCCACATGAGCTGGTATCCCAATTTTTTGTGTGTTCCAGCTCATTGAGGAGCCTACCTCAACACAATATCTGTCCCATCTTTAGATTGCCAGTTTTTCATGATGAAAGCAATGATGGATAGGGCATGTATGCTTGCTCACTAAGTGTGGAGAGCACACACTATAGGAATACTTGAATAGGACTCAGGTTGTACAGCTCCCTGTTTTATAGATCAAATGGGACAATTAACTGGGTTTCTGCTGAGAATTTCCTAGAAAGAGTGTTATGCTTCAGTTCATTTTAGTTTTACAATTTCCTCATTAACCATTTAGCAGCCATTATCTCTTTTTGTATAATTATGCTTTTTATATAATAAGAAATTATTATAATGTGCATCTGAAACAACTGGAAATCCTTTGCTGCCCGATATGCTACATAGTATGGGAGGATCGAAGTATAGGTAAGCTAGGAAGTCATTTCTGAGACTTAGGTTGACCCTTTCCAGAGTAACAAATATACAGAAGTGGTTTAGCATTCCCTCCTTCTGGGAGCACCCTGGGACTGTACAGCTTGTCCATGACTATACGAAGTAGCTCTTCTCCGCAGAGGAAAAGTGCAGAATAAAACTACCAACTCCTACCTAGACAACAGAGCTATTGCGATAACACATGTATGTATAAAAATAAGAAACAACACAAACTACATTTTAAAGTATTGCCTTTTACTAATCAGAAATATTGATCTGTTTTACATATGGGGATCCACAAATGGCAGTTTTTTACAAAAGGATAAGCAATTTTACAAAATCTGCCTTTATCCAATATGGCCAGTGTGGTGTAATGATGACAATGCTGCATTAATACTAATTCAGCTTCAAATCCCTATGTAGCCTTGAAGTTTGCGGGACAGCTAGCTCTCAGCAAGACCTAACCAACAGAGATGTAAATTTGAAATGATGATAAGAAATATGAACACCGTCTTAAATTTCATGGAGAAGTGGAAGATATTATTTCATAATATTCCTTGGCCAGGGCTGAGTGTATAACTCCATTCTGTGTTAGTATAAAATACACATTGTATTAAATGAATGCAGAATAAATCTGCCAGAAGATCTCAGAGTTTGTTTTAAATGTTTGTCTAGCTCTGTGGATAAATGTGAAAGTTGGAAGAGAATGACAGTTGGAATTCGAGAAGCCACACTGGCAGCTAAATAAGCTTTCCAGGGTTTTTCAGGAGGAGCTTCAGTGCCATTCTCCCAGCTTTCACCTGTCATAAGAAAGCTAAAATACATGCCATGAAATATGGATATTTCTGGATGTTCTTACCAAAATTCTGTTTTTCTTGCTACAAAAGCCAAGTTGTCTTAGCAGAGAGTTCTGTTCTGAACAACAACAACCTACAGATATGTAGTTATGACTTTGTACTGCAAGTTGAATAAAGTCACCATATCTCATTCTATGAAGTATAGCTTGAACTGCTATAAACTGAGGAAATTTAGATGGTAGTTTTCAAATTACAGAGGCCTGAAATGTTCCTCTTTGCCCACAATCAAATAATTTAATTAAAATATAACAGATCATAAAATATCTCAAATATTCGAGACCCATCTCTATGCAGACTGCCTTGAGTGTAAGTTCTTTCTCTTGCAGCATCTGCTTTAATAGTTCTCTGCCCATTATCCATAGAGTAAAGAATGTTTTCATTTCATGATGGGCAGAGGCAGCTTGTGGACCAATATAGGAAGTCATATCGCCAAAAGAAGATAATGTGAAGCATTCAAATATTTACAGCTAAGGATCATGAGATTTGCAACTCCCATGATCTCTCACTACAGTGTTGGAGAATCCTCTTTAGCTCAGGTGAAGTTTCCCCAGCTACACGGAGTTAGAATTTATTTTTATCTGCCTTATTTGTGATATTACTGTGGAGGTAACAAACAGACCTTAAGAAACAATTTTTTTAAGAGAAATCTACAAACACACAACACTCTACAATATTTGGACACACTCTTACTATTAGAATAAGTGTTTCCATTATCCTAAGCAGCAGACATGAGACCAGAGTAGCAGCCATATTCTTCCAATTTTCATGAATAATCTTGATGTCCCCAATGCATGGAGGATGGAGCTGTGAATGGGACACAATTTGGCCTGCAACCTCTACTTACTTTGTTTCCTCAATTGTGGTGGAGGATAGTGTTACAAAATCTCATATTTTGGTCCTGAGACTCAAATTTGTGTCTCGTGTTTTTGAACTGTAATGGGATTTTGTTTTCTATTCTCATGGTTCTAGGGTAAGCTAGGCATGATCAAAAGAATTCTTGTATCTTTCATTGCCTTTTATTGTTCCAGTGCTCCCAGAGGCTTCCCTAAGGGAAAAGAGAGTATTAAAACATAAAAGGATAGGAGTAGAAAATTTTAAACTACTTTACATTAAATTCTGATCCAGCATGATTTTGCCCAAAATATATGCCCAACTGAGTAAAACACTCTTTCACTAACTGGGTAGCAACATATTTTGAAAACTGATAATCCATTATCTTTTTTTCTATTACAAGAATAATCCTGAAAATGGTTGCTGCTGCTATTGTTTCTATTTGGGCTGCTTTTCTCAGACTCATGAAACAGATTTTTTTTAAAAAAGTGAATAAATAAGGTATGCCCATATACACTAAAATATAGCATGTTCAGTGTTTACTTCTTCCTTCCAAATTATGCTCACATCTTCTTTGACTTTCCTATGACACTTGCAGCCTTCTTGCTAATAAATTCATATCTTCGTCTCACATCTGTCGTCTTCCAATGAGCTTGATGAGTCCTTAATTTGCTTTTGTAGACAACCATCTTTCTATATCAGTTACTAACATGAATTATAACCTGATCATCCCCTAAGACAAAAAGTTTTTACTAAAAGACAAACTTGGGAAGCTGGATCATATTTATTTATTTGTTTGTTTGCTTTCTTGCTTGCCATCTGTCTAGTGGAATCTGCTATTCTGGTAGTTTACAGTCAAGGGTGAAATTAACATGGTAAACACAAAAATGAAATAAACACACAATTATGAACAACAAAGGCAAGGCTCAACTTGTACTTACAGTGACATTGTGGGTAGATTCTTGGATGTGCAAATTGCAGGAAATTATCTGAACAACTAGGCAGAAGACCTCAATCTGAGTGAACTTCTCCCAGGTAATTTTGAAAAAGTATATTTCTTTTTATAAAGGATAGTGATTATTGTTTTCACATAAATTAATAAATTAATAATCAATATCAAATATTTTGAACAATAATTGGATCTTCTTATCCAATTGGATAAACATGTTGCTCACAAACTAGTGATCTGTATAATAACCAGCAATCAATTAGTGATTACATTATCATAGTTACTGCTAATTGTACTGTATTAAGTACAATTAATTAATTAAATACTTCCGAATCATAAATATATTTCAAACATACCACTAAATTTGCATACAATTTAAAATTTGCACAAGAAGAAACACCTTAGTCTGCTCAAAATGTGTACATAAAACTGTAGAAAGGAAAATGTGCCTAAAATATCAGAACATTTTGAAAAGAACATGTAGCAAAATATATAACAATTTCAGGAAAGAAAGTAAAAATGTTAAACCCCAATAAGTAAACAAGACAGACTGAAAAATATGTAGAAAAAAATAGATTTATGAAAAGTAAAGAAGGGACTCTGGTGGCTAATTGGTTAAGATGCTGAAGTTGATGACTGGAAAGTCTGTAGAACAGCAGTTTGAAACCTGAGCGCTGCATGATGGAATGAGCTCCCATCTCTGTCTCAGGTCCTGCTAACCTAGCAGTTTTGAAAGCAAGAAATTGCAAGTTCATAAATAGGTATGGTTTTGGTGGGATGGTAAATAGCATTCCATGCACTCCATTGTCGAGTCATGTATGCCAAATGTCCATGGAAATGTCTGCAAACACAGAGAGTACTGGCTCTTTGACTATAAATAGAAATAAGGACCAAACCCTAGAGTCTGATATAACTTGCTTCCAAGCAAAAATGACTTTTCCCCCTTTACCTAGAAAATGGAAGGAAATTGATATTTTATCTATACAAATTCAAAACATTCAGCCATCTAGCTCAATATTAGTTGTTTTGGGTTCTACAATTATTCTTGACTGAGAGCAATGTTGTGGGTATTTTTATTTTCCAAAGTGTTCTGAAGCAAAGCAAAGAAGTCCAAAGCATTATTCAGACAGAATTGGGGCTTTCCAAAGTCCCAAATATTGATTTAGCACTTTGTGAGTTAAAAACTTATTTTAAACGAATCATTCAGAAAATAAAAGCAATGTTGTAAAGGAGGAACCAGGAAAACAAATGCAGAAAGAAGTTAACAAAAAAAAGTGTCAAACTGTCCCAAAAGTCATGTAATCCCTGAGAGGAAATTCTTTGTCTCTGTGACTAGCAGATGTTTTGCATGGCAAGTATGTTAAAGAAATGAGAAAAGATTGCTATTAATTTATGGGAACCAAAGTAAGTATACTTTGAATAATGTTTTTCTTATTGCCTTTAGGCAACTGCAGAGCTCAATCTATCTGGCAGAGTGCTTATGTGTGCAGAATGTTTGCCATTCTATGAAATTTGAGTGGGGTAGGTCACTGTAGCACAATGGTTCTCAACCTTTTCAAGATGTGGGCCAGGTCACGCTTCCGCAAATAGTTGAGGGGGATGGACTGGTTGTCCATCATTTATGGATGCCATAAATGAGACTGTGACAAATTCCAGTGGCAGGACATCTGGAGCAAGGGTGGGGACTGGATAATTTGGCACTGTGGGCCTTAGGTTGAGAACCTCTGCTGTAGCATGAGAAATGGGACCTAAGCTATTTCCCCATTCTGTACTTTAGTTTTGTTAATGCCTGCAGCAAGCTTACATAACTTTCTTTTAATCTGTTTGTTTGTTTGTACGTGTCTATTTCTGTGTCTGTGTGTTCCAGACAGAGAAGCACATAAGGCAATCATCAGGTACTCTGTGTATGAAGGCAACAATAGGGGTGCATATATTTGTCTAAGGTCAATAAAGTTCAGAACTAGGATGGAGATGAAAATCACTGCTGTTTGACTTCCATATATATCGCTGGAGAAAATTTTTTTTTTCAAAAACTTATTCATTTATTTATTAATGTTTATACTGCCCATCTGGGTAATTTATCCACTGAATATAATATAAACACAGCCCCCCTTTCTGATGGTGACATATGAAGGGGGGGGGAGAAGAGAGGAAACTAATCAATTAACTAAAACAAACAGCAGAAAAAATACACCTACTAATTGAAAGTTTTTTTAACAATCCAGTCTTTAATTATATTATAAATATATCCATGGATGGGACCTGGTGCAGCTACATTGATAAGGTTTTCCACAGTGTGGGTGTCACAACAGAGAAGGATTTCCTCTTTGGCAAATAAATAAAATCAGTCAATCATTCAGTTAATCAAACAACATCTCTGTAGAGTGCCTTCATATCAATTCCAACTTATGTTGACTCTTTCCAGGGTTTTCTAGCTACAAAATACAAAGAAGTGATTTACAATTCTCTTTTTCCCCGGGGGCCACTTGAGACTGTGCAGCTTGCCCACAGTCACATAGGCTTGCTGTACTCAGAGAAGACAGAGTGGAGAACAAAACTTTCAGTCTCTGGCAATTAGCCAGATACCTAAACCAAGGATCTATCCAGTTTAAAACACAATATTATTTAAATAAATAAAAAATATACCCATTGTCCTATTGGTAGTCTCAGTCAGAGAGCAACCTCTTTAAATCAAGTGCTGAATCGCAAGTCAACAGTTCCATACATTATCTTCATTCAATCAATCTTCTTTGGTTGGTATAACAATATAGAATACTAGCCTAAATAAATGAGCAATCACTCAGTAATCTGTTCTATTTTGCAGCCATTTATTTCATTGAATAATCTATCAGTGCTGCAGTTAATGCCTAAATAAATTTTAATTCTTCAAAACCCCTCCAATTTATGAATATAGTATATCATGCCTTTTGAATCCATATCTGACATTTATAAATGCCAAAAATGGCCTGATATTGCTGAAGGGTTTGACAAAATGTCACCAGTGCAGCCTGAACTGGCACTGTCAGTTTTTCAGAAAATCTCCATTTTATGAGTGTGAGATGTTGTGCTCTGTATATACATTATTTAAAATGCCATAAAATGATCCGATATTGCTGTGCTCACATTGCCAGCAGGAAAAATATATCAAATTTCCCATAGCAAAAGCTAGTCTGAATCTTGATTAAACCTATGTTTATTCAAGTCAAGATCGTTTACCGGATTCCTTCTTGTGCTCTCTATGATTCCAAAGCACTTGTGAATTTTTTTTTCATATTCCATATCTCAGAAATATGCAATGAAACTTATTTTCACTGTGCTGAAGAGATCTATTCGAACAATGAGACCCTGTAGTCACCAAAGGAGTACCATAACTTTTTCCTATGAATCAAATCCATGGGTAAGAGGAGGGCCACTTTTGTTAAGTAACATCTACAGAAGGCTAATAGCAACTCAATGGGAAAGAAAGACAGACCAAGAAAGACTAAAGACAATGCACCTAGGGGATTTTTTTTCACTTTTGAAGGAAAATATCTGATTTCCTGATGATGACATAAAATATTTGACTGTGTTAAAGGGACAGTAATTGTGCAGCCTTCCATCTGGACTACTCACACATTGAAAAAAGTTTCCATCCCTAGCACAGTCTCACTAAAGCAATTTCTAAAACTAGACATTTTCTGGTTGTTCTCTTGCCCAGAAGGACCTTTTGCCTATTTTGTTGATCATGTTAATGAAGAAGAAAAAGTACCTGTGGCTAGAATGAGAACAGCTGCATGGTCCAAAATAAACAAGCGCTATTTGTGCTGTACTTGTAAGGTGCACAAGTACAGACAGTAACTCATTGGGACATTTGAAGCCAAATTATTTAATGAGACATCCCAAGGGCAAAATGAACTCAATAGCCTGCCTTTTTTTTTTACTTATTGTTTATAAATTTTCACTTATGATCTATAAGACTAAGCAGTTGTGCCTTTGTTAGGCATAAGTAAAGAAAAGTATCAGGAAACTAAATAGTATGCCATTCTTAACCATAAATTGAGAACTGTTTGATGTGCTAAGATACATTAGTTGAGAATAGGTTTGGTTAAGTAGTAGATGGTGTACTTGGACCTATGAGTTATAAACAGTGATGGGATGACAAAAATTTTCCTACCACACTGTGCCATCACGGTGTTGTGGGTGTGGCCAACATCATGATGTCATGATGTTGTGGGTGTGGCCAACATCATGATGTCATGATGTTGTGGGTGTGGCCAAAAATAAAATTTTAAAAATTTAAAATATTTAAATAAATAAAATTAAATTAAAATGAACACACACACACACACACACACACACACACACACACACACACACACACACACACACACACACACACACACACACACACACACACACACACCTCAACCCACCTACCCAACCAAACAACCACAACACAAACCTGTAAATAAATTAAATAAATAAATACATAAAATAAAAATTAAATAAAAATACACCCACCCACCCAAACACCCCAAACACAAATAAACCCACCCACCCACCCCAAACACAAACCCCTCACTTACTCTTAGAAGCAGCAGCGGTGGCGGCGTGGCAGCGTAGTGGCACAGTAGCACAGCAGCAAACCGCCACAACGGGGCAGCGTCCTGGCAGGGCGGTGGGGCCAGGTGCAGAAAAGTCCCCACCGCTGCTGCTTCTTCAGGCGCTCCCTGAGCCCTTCCTTTCCCGACAGCCAAAATGACTGCCAGAAACTGCGCATGCAGGGCGGAGCCAAGATGGCGTAGGGGAAACATCGTCTCTCGCTCGCTCTGCCATACCAATGTGGAATCAATGGGATAAATAAACACAAAATAGAAATAAATATACCTGGCGGTCCTGCTCCGAAATGCAGAGGGGGACGGAATTGGTGAGATATCCGGAGAGCAGCCGATTGTGAGTGGGGCATGGAAGACTGAGCCCCCGGTGGCTGAAGGGGGGGGGGTCGGAAGACTCAAACCTCGCCGCTGCCTGGTGGAGCTGTGGAAATAGTTTTTTTCTGTGCCGGAGCTTGCTTTGTGACGGAGGTTGGCGGCTGAGTTCCCGGAGGTTCTTGGAGGTTTTTGGGACGAAGTGGAACGGAAGGAAGACGTGGACGGCGGAGAGGAGGCAGGCCGTGTAATGGCGGACAGTTGAGCCTGAAAGGGGCGGTGACGAAGCGGTTTCTTTGTACTACAAGCCATGCCCAGGAAATACTGCGGTGGGAAAAGTGCCTTTTAAACTCTGTCAGCAGATTCGTTTTCAGGTTGTTTCTCTGTTTGTTCTTTCGGCTTTGAGAGATAGTGCAGGCCTTCAAGAAAAGACCTTGGAACTTTGATAAGAACAGTAATATTTTGACTCGGGGGCTAAACGTCAACTCCTTAATTAACAACAATATACAAGATCTTATATATAAGTGCCTTTGACTTAGATCAGGGGTGCCCAAACTTTTCGGCCCGGGGGCCGGATAACATTTTATCAGAGAGGGCCGAACTATCTTTCAATATACAAGATCCTATATATAAGTGCCTTTGACTTAGACCAGGGGTGCCCAAACTTTTCGGCCCGGGGGCCGGATAACATTTTATCAGAGAGGGCCGAACTATCTTTCAATATACAAGATCCTATATATAAGTGCCTTTGACTTAGACCAGGGGTGCCCAAACTTTTCGGCCCGGGGGCCGGATAACATTTTATCAGAGAGGGCCGGACTATCTTTCAATATACAAGATCCTATATATAAGTGCCTTTGACTTAGACCAGGGGTGCCCAAACTTTTCGGCCCGGGGGCCGGATAACATTTTATCAGAGAGGGCCGAACTATCTTTCATGTGTAAATTCTGATTGCCATAGCTTGAATTAAGACACTGGGGTGTTTGTTGGGAAAGGAGGGGAAAGTAATGGAGGAGGTTGTGAAACCAAAAGGTCGGAAAGGGAAAAGGGGCAAAGAGCAAGAAGTGGGTAAAGAGCAAGAAGAGGAAGAGCGGCACACTCCATCACCGAACATGGAGCCTACAACGGCAGCAACGGATTCCACAGCAACAGAGCAAGGGGGCTCCCTCGACCTGGCCCAAAGGATGGACAATATAACGACAATTCTTCAACAGTTGGCCAAAAACATGGCTGATACTCAGGCAAAAAATGACAGATACTCAGGTGACAATGCAAAAACTGGATGCAAATCAAACTAAATTGAATAAAACAGTAGAGGCCAACAGTGAAGAAATGAAAAGGGACAGGGAATTGGCCAGGCTACAATATGAAAGCCTGGCCAAAGCCCTTACAGACGTGAAGAAAGATGTGGTAGTAAATACACAAAGGATTGATGAGATTACAAATGCAATGCAGAAGGAGGTTAAAAATGCTATAATATCTGTAAATGAGCTTTATATTCAAGAACATGTAATGGAAAACAAGATGGCTGTGCAAGAGAGGAAAATGATGATGATGGAGGAGGGGTGGAGAAAATCTAACATTGTGATCCGTCATCTGCCTGAGAGGACGCCAGACAAGCTGAAAGAGAGAGTTTTGGAATGGTTGAACTCACTAAAAACGGGTAAAGATTTTGGATTAGACGATATTGGTGCTGTGTACAGGGTGGGGGGAAGGAAGGATAGGAAGACATCCAGAAACGTTCTAGTTAAATTTGCAAATTGGGCGGATAAATTGAAAGTGATGTCCTTTATTAGGCAAGCTGGGTCTGGCGCCCTAAAAATAGAAGGGCTGGATGTGGAGGTCTACAACGATATTGCGCCCGAGGAGAGGAGGTGGAAATACAAAATGAAACCTGTTACAAGATTGTTGGTAGCAAAGGGCGTTAAGTATGGTTGGCGATTTCCACAACAGCTGAGATTTTTTTATGACAAAAAATGGCATGTTCTTGATGTGAATACTGATGCATTGCTGTATTTAACACAAATTGGCCTGATCAAGGAGGCGGACGCGGATTGGATTCTTTTGAGAACAGAATTGTATAAAGTCGGTGTTATGGGATCGGTATTGGGCCGGGAGGAGGAGGGAGCAGTGGGAGGAGCAGTGGGAGGAGCGGACATTCCAGGGACAAGCGCGGAATAGGTGGGATGATAAAAAGTAAAATTTAATCATGGTCAGAGTCGGGGAGCTATTGGAGGAAGTATATGCCATCTCTCTCCGGCCCCCCCTCCCCTCTTTGGAGAACAAAGGTGACATCGGGAAGAAAGATGTGGGGAGGGAAGAAGAAAGGGAAAGATTAGGTAAGTCTGTTTTTTTTAATTATTTTTTATTTAGTGAAATTAGTTTTTTGATATTATTATATTTTGCTTTGTTTAATTTCTTTAGTAGTAGGGAAGCAGGAGGGTTTTTAGGGAGCACGTCCAGGGAAGGAAACGAACAACGGGAGGTGGAGTTAGACACAAATGGTTAAGTCACTGAAAATAATAACGTGGAATGTGAAGGGAACAGGGAATGCCCTGAAAAGAAGGAGATTGCAGATGTCGCTCAACAAAGATAGGGCTGATATAATTTTTTTGCAAGAAACTCATCAAAAATCCGCAGATGTCAATAATTTGGTGGTGAGGGGAATCGAAATATATGAAAAAGCATATGGGACATCCAAAGCTAGGGGAGTTGCAATCCTGATTTCGGAAAAATTGGGGTTTACGGTGAATAAAATTATTGCTGACCCAGAAGGAAGATATTTAATAATAAAAGGAAAAATAGAGGAAGAAGAGATAACGTTGGTTAACATCTATGCTCCAAATGACAAACAGCAAGAATTTTTAGATAAAGTGGGGAAAATTTTGAATAAGGAAGGGACTAAACGCATGGTCTTATGTGGAGATTTTAATATGATGTGTTCAGATATTGACAGTACAAGTGTAAAAAAAAGAGGTAAAAAGTACATATTAGAAGAATGGAGAAAATTCATGGGTATGAAGGATGTTTGGAGAGAACTTAAAGCGCAGGAAAGAGAATATACTTATTATTCACACGTGCATGATATGTACTCACGGATAGATTATATTTTTGTAACAGAAGAATTAGTCAAAACAATTGAGGATATAAAGATCGGGACATTTAGGGAATCTGACCATGCAAAGGTAACAGCAAATATAAATCTTAAAGAGATAGAAAAAGGAGGGTATATTTGGAGATATGATGCGAAGTTATATCGAGAGGAATCAACGAGGAAACAAATTATGGAGAAATGGGAGGAAAGTTGGAAATTTAATGAAAATAATGAGGTCAGTCGGGGAGGAGTTTGGGATACAATGAAGGCAATCTTTAGAGGGGAATCGATAAAACTGAATAGTATTAGAAATAGACAAATTCAAAATAGGAATCAGGAATTGGAACAACAATTAAAACACCTTCACATGGAATATGCTAAAAAGAAGGATCAGAAAACATTTCAGAAGATAAAAAAAATTAAGAAAGAGTTGGATGGGAAAGATATTGAAAAAGTAAAGAAAGATTTGATCTTTCTTAAGAGAGAATATTTTGAATATGGCAATAAAAATTCTAAATTATTGGCAAAAGCAGCAAGAGATAAAAAGAGTAAAGGGCAGGTTGGTGTCTTGGTAGACAAGAATGGGAAAAGATGCAACAAAAAGAAAGAAAAAGCTTTGCTTATTGAAAACTTTTATAAAAATTTGTATTCAAAAAAATAGGTAAACCAAAGAAAAATGCGACTAATCTTTGAACAGCAACAAAATAAAAAAATTACAGAGGAAGATAGGAATAAAATGGAGCAAGGAATATCTATGAAGGAAGTAGAAGATGTAATAAAAAAGTTGAAAAAGGAGAAAGCACCTGGGGAGGATGGTTTACCAGCTGAGTTTTATAAAGATTTTATGCCTTGGATTGCCCCGAGATTATATGAGTTATATAATGGGATTTTAGAGGGAGATGCAACTCCAGATTCATGGAACAGGTCGATTATAGTTTTGATTCCCAAGCCTGGTAAAAATATAGAAAAAATTGAATCTTATAGACCAATTTCCCTGATCAATCAAGATGCAAAAATTTTTACAACGATTTTGGCAAACAGATTAAATGGTTTCATAGCCAATTATATTAAGAAGGATCAAGCGGGATTTGTTAAAAACAGACATATGGCGGACCTCATAAGAAGAGCAGTGGACATACTGGATTTAGCTGAAAAAAGAAAGGAAAAGATGGGATTCTTAGCATTAGATATTTTCAAAGCCTTTGACTCTTTACAATGGGTGACGATTCATGAGTTGATAAGATTATATGGATTCGGAGATAAATTTCAAGGGGTTATTGGAAAGTTATATAAACAAGGTTCGGCAAGAGTCAAATTCAATGAATCTTATACAAATGAGATTAGGTTAGAGGCGGGTACGAGACAGGGCTGTCCATTGTCACCTTCATTGTTTATATTGGCTATGGAAATGTTGGCAAATACAATTCGTCAAGATGAGGACATAATTGGAATGGAAGGTACCAAAGTAAGCCTCTATGCGGACGATACACTGATAACGGTGAAACATCCAACAAAAACTATAGCTAAAATAAATAAACATTTGAAAGACTTCGAGGAAGTAACGGGACTGAAAGTTAATTGGGATAAAACAGAAATGATCTTAGTTAATGGGAACAAAGAAGACGAGGAGTCAATAAAAAGGAAATAATGTGCAGATTACACAGAAAATGAGGTATTTGGGAGTAATGCTATCACATAAAATTGGGGAACTCAAAGAGTTAAATTATGGAAGACAGAAGAAGGAAATAGAGAAGAAAATAGCACAATATAGTAAATTAAATTTGTCATGGTTTGGTAGGATAGCCATATGCAAAATGATGTTAGTTCCTAAATTGAATTTTTTGTTTGATGTTTTACCGTTAAGACACACTGACAAGGAGTTGAAAGGATATCAGAATATGATCAATAGGTACTGTAATGGAAATAGAGGAGCTAGAATAGCCAAATCACTGTGGTATCTCTCACAAAAGGAGGGAGGACTAGGGATTCCCAATGTTATTAAATATTATAGGGCCTTTCAAATAAGAAATGTGATAAAGATTTTAATTAGGCAAGAAACAATCTGGGAAAGAATTGAAGGGAAAGGATTTACAAAGGAGGGTAAGGCGCAGTTTTTATGGGATGGAAAGGAAAAAGGAAAAAAGGAGATTCAGGTTCTGATGTTAAAGACAACAGTGGAGACATGGAACAGAGTGAGGAATGAGCTTACTCCGGGGATTTCACCGATTTTAGAGGTGGAAGATTTTCAGGATTTTCCAATTAAAATTGATAAAAAGATTAGGGATATATTGGTAGAAAAGAAGGTAAAATTATTAAAAGATTGGGTTAACACTTGCAAAGATCAGGAAAAAAGGCATGAGCTGTACACGCAACTACAATTAGATTGGTTTAAGATCCTTCAGATAAATAATTGGAATAAGAAATTCCTAAGGGAAAATGGACTAAATAGAGATTGTACGGAATTTGAGATACTTTTGGCTAAAGTCAGGAATGAAGAAATGGGTATTAAAGGATTAGTCAGTAAAATCTACAAGATCCTGAATAATAGCCAAAGTATACAAGAGGTGTTAAGACAAAGTTGGGAACAGGAACTAGATATAAGAATACCAACAAAAAAATGGCAAAAGATGTGGGAAAGAAGGATAATGAGAACAATGTCGGTCAGAATCAAAGAGCATAATTACAAAATAGTATGGAGATGGTATAGGACCCCAGTCGGCCTGCACAGAATGTATAGTAATCTGAGCGATATATGTTGGAGATGCAAAAAAATGAAGGGAACATATGAGCATATGTGGTGTAGCTGTGAGGCATTAAAATTTTTCTGGGAAAGAATAGAAAAAGAAATAGAGAATATATTAAAAGTGCAGATCGGAATGGGGTCAGATACAATCTTGTTAACAGATATAGGAGATTATGATATGAATAAGAACAATAAAGAGTTATTGACTATAATGTTGACCGTTGCAAGATTATGTATAGCCAAAAAGTGGAAATGTAATGAACAAATCAATATTCAAGATTGGTATATACAAATGTGGGATTTAGCGTTAAATGAAAAGCTTACTTGGGAAATAAATTGTAGGAAAGGAAAAATGCAAAGTAATAATTTCTGGAGGATCTGGGAACCTTTTATAAGTTATTCTTTGGAGGAAAAAAAGGGCATACCCCCTGTACAAGAACAGAATGACTTTTGGAAATTGTAAAGGTACAGAACTCCCTGGACAGTGTATATAGCACGAGGGTGGTGTTAATTGGCTAATAGAAAAGAAGGTGTAGAAGATTATGTCTAAAAAGGTGGTAAATGTAACACGTAATATCGTTATGCATAAAATACTTTACATGATCTTCATAAGTCTAGATATTTCTGTAATTGTCTTGTTATGTATTTCTGTATTTTTGTACTTTTGTACTTTTGTATCCTTGTATTATTTTTTTTAATACCTAATAAAAATTAAAAAAGAAAAGAAAAAAAAGAAACTGCGCATGCATCAAACTTTCATTTGATGGATACACAGTAAAATAATAGAACTGTGCATGCGTCAAATGAAGGTTTGATGCATGCACTGTACCTGGGAGCCATTTTGGCTCCAAATTTATTTATTTTTTGCCAATGAGGCATCCGAACCGGATGCCTAAAAAAAAAAAAAAATCCTGGGTGTTTGCTACCAGTTCGGCGAACCACCTGGGAATGTTGCTACCAGTTCAAGTGAACTGGTACGAACCAGGAACATCCCATCACTGGTTATAAAGTAGAAACAAACAACACTCACAATTTAATGGACAAAGTTTGTGGTATAGCAGAAGGCAAAATTAAAGGTCGCCTTTGCTTGAAAGCCAGTAAAGCTGATTCTAGGGTTGGTGGTCATTTCCATTTATAGCCAAAGAGCCAATGCTGTCTGTGTCTGCAGATGTTTCCATGGTCATGTGGCAGGGTCCAGAATAAGAAATTGCAAGATGTACTTTCAGAAAGCAGAAGTATAATAATACATGTAAAAGAAGTATATTATAAAATATGCCTGTTCTGTATGCATTTTGCCTTTGCAATTGAGAGTCTCTCTGAGTCTCTCATTATTTTTTGCCAATCCATGCATGGTCTTAAATAAAGAAATATAATGGAGAACTGGTTTGTTATTTATATTTCAAAAAATAATCTAACACCAAGGTCAAAGTCATTCATACTATGTGAAAAACAGATAGTGAAGAAAACAGGTGAAACAATCAACTTGCTCAAAGATGTACTGGCTGGCTCTTCTACCAGGAGGCATAGCAGAGAATGGAACTCCCAACCTCTGGTTCCACCACGAGATACCTAAACCACAGCCAACTATCACGTGTATCTTCTTCTTTAAGTACAGCATTCAATTCCAAATATTGATGATCAGTCAAGAAGTCTGTCCTAGGAACAATATAATGCTCTGGTGTTCCATTTGCCTTCTGCATCACAGCATGACACCTATACCACTGATTCCATTGGTTCAATTCTGTGGGTCACTTTCTGGTCCTGAGCCCTTTTGGCAAACAAAGTCTTCATCAGCCCAGGCCAATATCGATGAAGCTGCTGCTCTCCATCAAGATGGATTCAACTGGGATTTAATCCACTTGGGGACCATCATCCTCTCCTGTGGGCTTCGCAACCCAAGTCCATTAGTTCTCAGGATTATCAAGTTAGTTAACCACTGCCTGATTATTGGTGTTGAGTTGCTGTCAGTATGGTCTACTCTATTGTCATAGCAGGATAACCTGGCCAGACTGGAAATTATATATCATGTATAATAAATGTAAAAAAACTAAAATAATGAAATGATAAAGAAAAGAAAAGATGTAGAATTTCCAAGCTCTGCCCAGTGTACAGACATGCCACAAACAAGCAAATAAGTACTAACAGCTTTATTGATATATTTATATTATTTATGTTAAACCTGTTATAACCTTGAGTACAAATTTCCCCCTCTGGGGCCTCACAGCATTGTGTGAGGAGATGAGGACAGAGTGAGAGGGACCCCGATAGAATAGTTTCCAGGGAGGATTACAATAAATTGAATTTTCTACTACAATCAACTCTCTATTTTTTTTAAAGGAGGATTTTCAAAGGCAAAATCTGAGAAACAACTGTGACCACCTCAGTGGGTGGCCAAGAGGTCTGGACTAGATTTAGGATGCAGAAAACACCTCCCATTCAAAATTATTTAGGTAAAAGAGTCAAATAAGGAAAAAATTAGTTAAAGGAGTAACTTTAACTAATACCTAAAAAGTTAGGTATTTCAAAGAACCACCCACATAATTTTAAAGTCTAGTCTGTTACCTAGACTCTTGCTGTACTGGAATAATTGCATATACTTGATCTACTCATGAGAAAGAATAAGCCATGGGAGGCTAGCTTCCTCTTTCCTCCTGCAAGGTTACTAAGATGATCTACCTGATTTTCCTTATACAGTCTAAGCATCTGAGATGAGTTGTTCTCCTTTGATGTGATGTCAGACAAATAGCTCTTCCTGTTTTGCTACAAGACACAAGTTTGTTTAGCTTATCACTCAGGAAAAAACAGCAAGATACACATTTCCACAAGATACACATTTTCAAGAATACTTTGAAATGAAAAAGTCCTTTGAAATGTCTTCCATTAAAATGTAACATGAGAATATTATTCTTCAAAACAGGAGATACAGCAGCAATCTGTGAAAAGTCCTCTTCCTTCTTCAGTCACTGTGAGACAACCACAGGTATGAAAAAAGTGCAGCACACCACATTTGAGAAATCAAATTCCTTAGTTGCCTGACATTACCTTTCTGACCAATAAGGGACTGAGTCATTGCTGCATATTTGTTATATTATTACCCATTGAATCCATAGCCACAAAGCACAGAATCTACCAGTTTAGATTACAGTATCTGGATTTGTTGGGATAAATGAACTAGTTTCCACATATTTGTTTTCTAGTCTTTCTGTTTGTTCTCTACAAACAAACACAGAATCCCCTTGCAAGCATTAATCCCAAGCAGCCATTTTGGTCAGGAAAGAGTTTAAAAGTTCTTATTTTAGATGTCATTTGTCTCTTGATTGACAGGTTTAAAAGTTCAGATTAGTCCAGAGAAGTTCAAATCGCTCCAGAAATTACTATAAAACCCAGAAAACAAACAAATGAGAGAGAGAGAGAGAGGACAAGGAAAAACACTCTTAATTTCCAACAAGAGTTCTAGCAACTTGGAAAGCTACTGCTTGCAAAACTGCAGAAGATAAAAAGAAAGGAAAGATATAAGCTTGAAGAGTGCGAGGAAGAGATAGCAACAAGTAGATAAGGGGAGAGAGAGACAGCTGTCCTTGGTCTCCACAGTTTTTAAAACAATATGAATAGGGAGGAGGGAAGAAAACGTTTTAGAGAGAAAGTTAGTTAGTGTTGTATCTTAAATCTTTCAAAATAAGAGTTACACACATCTGCAACCATAGAGGGAGAAAGGGAACTGAAAGGAAGACACACACACACACACACACACACACACACACACACACACACACACACACACTGTGGAATTTAAATAAGAGCATTCACTTCAGTAGCATAGGGTGGGTTTCAGTTGCCCGGGGCCGAAGGCCAAACTCACTGCCACCGCCCTCCCCCCCACCCCAGTTAGAAAAGTCCTTCACCGGGCTCGGAGGCAGGGCAGTCGTGCGCCTGGGACCCGATGGCACTGGCGAGGCCCAGGGTCTGGGGTGGTGTGGTGTGGGCCCAGTGTGGAGCCCACCATTGGGGTCCCAGGTATGTGGCCACCCCACCTCTGAGCCTGGCAGCAGCAGCTTGTCCACCTTCAATTGGAGTGGCACACAAGAAGGCGGGAAGTGAGGCCGGCGGTCTTTACCACAGGTCTAGTTTTTCTGAAGCCACTGTTCTGGGTGAGCCTGTGCCATGCATACTATGTGTTATAAGAAATTACTGTCTCATTTGAAAGGCCTTTTTGACCAATATTTCAACCCTGCAGCCTAGATTCTTTCAAAATAAAGAATAATATGAAATCATGAGGGTCTGTGCCTCAGATCCAAGTTTTACACCACTACAAAAGCATGTTCCAAAGGATCCCTGATTTTGTTGTAGCCTGTAGGCAGACACAGGGCCTATGATTTGACATGGTTGGGGTTGTGCTGTTCTGGTGCCAGGACTTGACCATTGGGGTGGGGGCCAGACATCCCCTCCCGGCCAGGACAGCCAGTCTAGCCCCTGGACTGTCTGTGTCCATTTTTGAACTTTTGTACTTGGACAATTGATGGGACCCTCCACCACCACTGGCATCCTGGGCCCTGCCCTGGGCCAGGGTACAAAAGGCCACTATGGCAGTGCACAGCAGACTTTTGCTGCCACCACCCTCAGCCGGAGTGGAGAGGCAATTGTACTATTGTATTGTTGTATTGTTTTATATTATGATATGTGCTTTTGGAAGATGGATATGGTATAATTATTGTCTATATTGTATATTGTATTATTGTATTTACTGAATAATATTGTGTGAGCCACCATGAGTTTGGTTTCCTGATTGGGCGGCATACAAGTGTGAGAATTAAATTAAATTAAAATTAAATAATCTTGCACTAAAATCATGTGAGATAATGAGGATAGATGTCTTTGAGATGTGGTGTTGGAGGAGAGTTTTGAGAGTCCCCTGGACAGTGAGGAGAACAAATAGGTCAATCTTAGAAGAAATCAACCCTGACTGCTCCCTAGAAGATCAAATAGTAAAGATGAAGCTGAAGTACTTTGGACATCAAATGAGAAGAGAGGATTCGCTTGAGAAGGCCTTGATGCTGGGAAGGGTGGAGGGCAAAAGAAGAAGGGGCGGCCAAAAATGAGATGGCTAGATGGTATTGTAGACACAATGGGCACAAAGCTGAGTGAGTTGAGGAGGATGGTGGAGGACAGAAGTGCCTGTCGGACAGTGGTCCATCTGGTCACAGAGGGTCGGAATCGACTGTGCGACTGGACAACAACAAAAAAATGAGGATCACTTTTTGATTTCATGGAACCATCTTTTACCAAGACATGATTGGGATGGTGCTTGGCAGTGATGATGCAGGTCTTTTTTAAAAGGGGAGATGTTTGGGGGCAAGATTTCAAAGGTCACTGGAACCAGGACTAGCACCAGGTGAACTCCAGCAACAAATGAGGACCTCAGGGCCAGGACCTCCCCTGCAAGATCCTCAGCTAAACACCTCCTTAAAAGTTAATCCAGCAGACTTCTGCACAGATCCTGACAGTGACACTGAATATGACATGGAATTTAATATTGATGCAGACCTGGAAACTACAGAAGGCCCTTCCTCGAAGGAGAACACTAGCAAAACACACCATCCCACCATCAGACACCTTCATTCTCTTTATCCAATGGTGGTGGTAGCCACTCAACAGCCCTGCAGGTATTTTTGCCACAGACTCACGCTTTGATAAATTAACTGTCCTTCTACTGTCTGAACATCAGATCTCACCAACATGTCCCCTCCCAAATACAACACTACTGGTTGCTTATTAGACTCATCAAATAGATTGCATAAATCAAACCTATGATACCAATGTGAGGAAAAGTTAACATTCATGGGCATGCCCATATATGTCAAGCTAAAATGGTTTAAACAGCATTCATGTGTTCATAAGTTCTGTCTGCATGCCAAGCTGTGAAGACAAAAACGCAGTCAAAGGGGCTGATGAAATACTCAGTCAAATGCTTTCACATTCAATTGTCCTGTACAGCTGAGTACCAAATGCTGCAGATAAACAAGAGGGAAAGACTGTTTTTCATACCCTAAATCAGACTGGCCCACATACAGCAAATATCAGAGGCAGCAGCTCTCTGAGGTCTGAAACTCATGTTTTTCTTAGTTCTATTCAAAAACGTCAGGGATTGAATCTCGGTCTTTATTTACACTAGCTCCAAGCTTTGCCTTATACATACAAATTTATATTCTCTGGGACAACTGATTCTATATAACTTTAAACAAGTGATGAATATGCACAGTTAAATTGACTGTCAGTTAAGTTGGCTCCCCCATTTTCTCCTACACTGTTCACAAGAAATATTGTAGGAGTATTTAACAGAGTGAAGGATTTCACAGAGCCAGGCTGATAATTCTTAGAGCAAAACATGTCCACAGAATCTCTGATATAGATTTCTACTTCCATCCTCATTATAGCAAAGTAATTACACTTATATACCACTCCATAGTGCTTAGTACACTCTCTGGGCAGCTCATAAGTTAATTAGCATTTTATCCCAAACATGCTGGGTACTCATTTTATTGGTCTCAGAAGGATGGAAGGTTGAGTCAACCTGGAACTATAGCTGAATAAGATCTCTTGCAGGGGGAGGCAATGATACTATTCACACCTTAAATGTTAGACTGCTGTTGCTGTATGATTTATTTATTAGTTATAATATAATATTATTTATATAATGTATATATGAAATCTTGGGAAAATATAATTGCATATGCCACTGACTAAACCTATATGAAGACACAAACATGCTTATTTACTTCTATGCATTATGCATCTTTTTCTCTCTCTTCAAAACTACCGGGGGGGGGGGGAGAGATATGTTGCATTCTATGATATGTGTTTTGATTCTGTCCTGAACAAATCAATTTCAAAAATGGCACACTATCTTAAAAAAGTACAAGTTAGTCATCCCATGCTGTGAAATTTATTGGTGATGCATTGATAAGAGGCTATATCACATTATTCCAACATACAAGGGTTTTTATTATAATTTTTATGGTTTGCAGCGATGTTGGTTGGTACTTTGAAAAATCATTTCAAACTTCATTTCTTCACTGGCTATATAATGAAGAGGTTATGAAACTTAATAAACCTTTAACAAGGCATAGAAGTGTAGAAGTGCAGTAAATCAATAATATCCTAACAAATATTTTCTAGAATTTAAGAGGAAGAGCAAGACAGTGTGCATTGTTCAGAGCAGGTGACTGGAACCTGTAGCCCACCAATCTTGTTGGACTGTAACTGTTTTCCCAGGCAGCCAAGTATTATAGTAGCATTGTTTTATTGATGCAACAGCTTTCTTAATCTTTCTTTAGAGGCTATCTTGCTTTAGAGTTGTTTTTGTTATACGTTTTCTCGGATTTATGGCAAACCTATGAATGAGTGAGTTCCAAAATGTCCTCCCTCAATAGCCATATTCAGCTCTTCAAAACTCAAGCCTGTGATTTCCATTAAGGAGTTGTATCATAGTTGGTGTTCTTCTTTTCGTGCTGCCTTCAAACTTTCTGAGCATTATTGTCTTTCCCACAAAAGCTTCCCTTCTCACAATAGGCCTGAAGTAGGACAAGCTCAGTTTTATAATTTCTGCTTCCAGAAATAGTTCATACTTGATTTTGACTAGGAACCACTGGCTTATATTTCTGTCAGTCTGGTGTATCCACAAAGTTCTCCTCTTGCTCTTTCAAACAAATAAATTGTCTCCTTCAGCTTTCTTTACTGCCAGATTTTCATGCCTGTGCAAAGTGACTGGGAATATAAGACTGTGAATGGTCTTGGTCTGCATTGAAACATCCTCATAGCCAAGGATCCTCTTAAATTCCTTCTATAACCAGTTTAAATCTCACTCTACTTCTAATTTCTTGGTTACAGTCTCAATTTTAATTGTTAACTGCATCAAGATATACAAAATCTATCACTATTTCAATTTCTTCATTGTCAACATGAAAGTTTTGTTTTTCTTCTGCAGTCCTGACTTTGTCTTCTTAATGTTCAACTGCAATCCTGCTTTGGCACTTTCAGCTTTCACTTTTAGCAACAGTCATTTCAAGTTACAACTGCTGTCACTAAGATGATGCCATCTGCACGTCCTCTGGTCCCCTTCTACCTTTGTCCGGGACGGACGAAAATGGCTGCAGCTGCGGGCGGTGAGTCGTCACCCCACCCTCCCTCCAGGACCCTTTCCATCTTGGCCCGGAGGCCGATAAAAGAACTTCCAGCAGTGGCGGCGAGAGGACGCTCCCGCACATCATCCGAGCCCCTTCCACCTTGGTCTGGGACGGATGAAAACGGCTGCAGCTGTGGGCGGTGAGGCATCGCCCCCGCCCTCCCTCCGGGACCCTTTCCATCTTGCCTAGAGACCGATAAAACAACTTGAGGCGGTGTCGGTGAGAGGACGCTCCCGCATGTCCTCTGGGCCCCTTCCACCTTGGCCTGGGATGGACAAAAACGGCCGCAGCTGCGGGCGGTGAGGTGTTGCCCCCACCCTCCCTCAAGGACCCTTTCCACCTTGGCCCGGAGGCCGATAAAAGAACTTGCGGCAGTGGCGGCGAGAGGACGCCCCCGCATGTCCTTCAGGCCCCTTCCAACTTGGTCCAGGACGGACGAAAACAGCCGCAGCTGTGGGCGGTGAGGAGTCACCCCCTGCCCTCCCTCCGGGACCCTTTCCATCTCGGCCCGGAGGAGGAGAAGAATGCCAGCACCTGTGGGCTGTGAGTCGAAGCTCCTGCCCACCTACCGAGCCCCGTCATTTCACCTCTGAGTCCGATAAAAGACTCTTGGCCACGGCAAGTGTGATGACGCTCCTGCCCTCCCTCTGGGCCCCTGCCATCTCGCCTGGAGGAGGATTATATTGTTATTTTTTTATATTGTATATTGGACTGTATTTTGGGATTGTATCTCTGCTTTATATTGTGGATTGTATTGTGGACCATATTGTGGATTGTATTGTGGATTACATTGTGTTTATATTTATTTTGTTGTACTGTATTTTATCATATTGTATTGAATTGTTATATTGTATTCGATTGTATGTTGTGAGCCGCCCTGTGTTGGTTTCATTAAGTAGGGCGGCATATAAATCGAATCGATCAATCAAATCAAATCAATCTTGCATTAATGTTTTTTTAATATCAGTTTTCCCCCTTTCCTACCAACTTTCCCTTTTTCTTCATCTAAATCTCATCTGATTTTCCATATGATCTGTTTTGTGTACAGATTGAACAGGTTAGGAAATAAAAGGTATCCTTTTCTGATACCTTTGCTTGTAGGGAACCATTCTGTCTCTCCATATTCTTTCCTAATGGTAGCTTCTTATCCAAAATACAGGTTACTATCAGAACAATTAAATGCTAAGGAACACCCATTTCTAACCCATAGTTTCTAATGATCCAGTCCATCAAAGGCTTTGCTGTTGTCTATAAAACCTAGACAAATCTTCTTCTGAAGTTCTTTAATGCAACTATTTGGATTATGATCCAAATTAGGGGTCAGCAAACTTGGCTCTCCAGATGTTTGTGGACTTCAATTCACAGAAGCCCTGATCAGCAGGTGTACTGACCTGGGCTACCGGTAATTGAATCAAAGAACACCTGGAGAGCCAAGTTTGCTGACCCCCTGATCTAGAGTATCTCTTCCTTTTCGGAATCCAGTTTGAACATCAGGCATTTCTCATTCCATATAATCTAAAAGCCTTTGTTGCAAAACTTCAAGCATCTTCTTGCTTGCATGGAAAATCAAAGTATTGGTCTTTTAATTACTACACTCATTGGTATCTTCTTTGTTAGGGTTTGGAAGATATATTGAAATTGCCAGTTTGTGAGGCATTATTTAATTTTCCATATATGTTGAATATTCTTGTTTGGATTTTGACAGATTGAGTCATCAGCATTCCATCTTCTCCTGGTGATTGCTTCCTTCATGGTGCTTTCAAACCATAGTTCTTCTGGTTCACTTTCAACAGAGTTTAAATTCATCAGTAATGTTGTTTAAAGTATAACTGTGATTCTTATAGTATTCTTTTTTAGCTTCACTCTAATGTTGAATATTAACAGTTCATGATCAGTAGCACAATTCACTCTAGGTCTTGTTTTAGTAGAGGAAACAGTGCTTCTCCATCTGCTATTTCCAAATACATAGTCTACTTATTTTCAATATTGAACATCTGATGATGTCAACATATTCAGTTGTTTGTTCAGTTTTTTGATGCATACATTAGAAATAAACAGATTGTTGGCCTTGTAAAACTCTAGGAATCTGCTTCATTTCTGTCCCCTAGGCCAGTGATGGCAAACCTTTTAGAGACCGAGTGCCCAAACTGCAACCCCAAACTCACTTATTTATTGCAAAGTGCCAACACAGCAATGCGGGAGAAAGGAAATACACCCATTGGGCTGCTGGGCAGCACAAACTCTGTCCTGGGGTGGCTACATGGGAGCCCACAGAGAGGGCTCTGAGTCCCAACTTTGGCACATGTGCCATAGGTTCGCCACAACTGCCCTAGGCCAAATCCTCCAACTATGCATTGCTTTGTTCCCTACTTTTATTTTCTGATCAACTATAATTCTAAGTATGTCGTGTTTTGATATTTGATCAGTTTCTGTTTGGTTGTTTGCATAAAATTCAAATTCATTTTTTCAGCATTGGTAACTGGAGCATAGCCTTGAATAGCTGTTATCTTGATAAGGTTTTCCATAGAGCCCATAATTGTTTGTGCTACATCTTTCTTTATTATTAGAACAATTTCATTTCTCCTGACTTTATCATTTCCAGCATAGAACACTTTGTAGTAGTTGACTCAACCTTTGAGCCTTTGGAGGTCAGCAAGATGAGTATCCAGCATGTTGGGGGCAAAATGATAATTAATTTGTGAACTCCCCAGAGAGTGCACTATGGGGCAGTATATAAGTGTGATTGCTTTGATTTGTAGTAGTCTGACTGAAAATATCATGTTCCAGTTGACTTCAATTCCCTGACAGCAAGTACTGTACTGCAATTTATTTGGTGTGTGTGTGTGTGTGTGTGTGTGTGTGTGTGTGTGTGTGTGTGTGTGTGTGTGTGTGTGTGTGTGTGTGTGTGTGTGTGTGTGTGTGTGTGTGTGTGTGTGTGTGTGTGTGTGTTCCATTTCTTGTTTTATGATTTCTGATTTACCTAGTTTCATCTCTTCTCATGGTCCATGGTCCAGTTGTCTTGCTTTGCAGCTTTGGACTTTCATTTCACTTCTGTGCATACCAGTCACTAGACATTCTTTTGGCACTTGTCCAGTCAGAAGGTCCAGAGCAAGTAAAGTGGGATTCTGCTAGCCAAGGGCTAGGAGTTAAGGATAACCTTGGTGTTTGTGTTGAAGGGGCATTGGGCATGGGGATTCCATGGGTCCAGCTGCTTTTCAAGCAATGTTTAATATCATTGTCATCCACTTCTTTTGGCTCAGCTGAGTCAGCTGTTGCTTATTAGACTTCATCAATAGAAATGTTTTACTGCTATTTTTTAGGTCTCTGAATAATTATTTGCATTAATAGTAAAACATTATTCTGTAAGAGCTGTGATTACATATATTACAAAAGCAGTTATACTCTTCATCTTTTGAACTACCTGGCACTTAGGTTTTGCAGCCACAGTAACTCTGGCTACATATTTATCATGGAATAATTGTTCACTTGTCAAGAACACAATATATTTCTAATAATATTCAATCAATGACATGTGTTTCAGAATGTTAAATCATTTTGACTGGAACACACACACACACACACACACACACACACACACACACACACACACACACACACACACACACACACACACACACACTTCAATGGTTACCTCATAGAAGATGGAGCAAGTTAGTTTTCTATAGAGCCAGAAGGCAGGACCTGAGATTTTGTGTGATTGTGAGTGATTCTGTGATTGTGTGTGTGTGTGTGTGTGTGAGAGAGAGAGAGAGAGAGAGAGAGAGAGGTTAGAATAGAATATAAAAGGCACTTTCTCTGTTGCTTTGCATTATTCATAACGACAGCACCTTGTCAGCACTTAGAGTATAATCAAACTATAAATGATGCAAGGATATTTTGTGTTCAAACTGCATGTAAGATGTTCCTCGGCTACATAATACATTGTGCTGGGTTTTTTTTAATGTACTACCTTTTGGTTTTGTGTGTATGTCTGAGAGAGAGAAAGAGACAATATAAATTTATTTAGCTCTGTCTGCCATATCGTCCATTGGGGTGAAAAATTCAAAGACTTGTGCTTTGTTTTCTGATCAGAAGCAATCAGTCAATTCTTTTCAACACATGTAAAGATAATGACTCTATTATTTATCGTCTGTCTTATTTCCCATGTTATTCCATTGAACATTGTTGCATGGTATCATTTCCAAGCTCATGTTGTTACTTCATAATGTGACAAAGTATTCCAAGACATTTAAAGATAAACAGCATTATGCATAAGTACATAGCAGTGTGACAGGAGTTTTTCCCTTCTCTACAAAGAACAGAATAATTATAAAAAATGGCTTTTGGATTACAATAGCTCATGAGGTCTGTTTGTGAAATAGAGACAATAATAAAATGAAACTCTAATTGGGTAGAAACTTGAAGTAAACAAGAATAAATAAAATTAATAGTAGAATTGTGGAAGCATAGAATTTCAGAGTTGGTTAGGTCATCAAATCAGACCCTTGTCCATGCGTGAAAGCCATAACTAAAGCTTTGAACCAATATCCACTTACTTAAAAATAAAACTTACTGAAGTCAATGGAACTGCTGAGTGTGCATGAAGGGCATGCACACATAATTCATTCATTCATTCATTCATATTTATATTATAATGGGAAAGTCTAGGTTGTGTGCAACTAATTTAGAATTTCAACACTGAGTTCTAGAGAATGCACAAAGTTCAGACTCTCAAATTACCACTTGTTGTGCTCATACAAACAATTAAGTTTTTTGGTTGCCCAATATTTATATTCAAAGGGATTGTTTCAAGTAACTTAAGCAGTTGCATTAGTTCAACCTAAAATAGCTGTTTGCATAAGTGTCTGAAAATGAAAGGTATATAAACTTATGCTTCAAGAAATGACTTAATCCCTATTCACTAAAGTCAACTGAATTACAGTATAAGGATTGCTAAAGAACTTTTTCTGTCATGAACAGAAAGTATTAATATATAGAGGACCTCCAAAATATGCAACTCTTCTTTTAAGATTTCTATGCCTAATAATAACATCCTAAACAGATCACATTGCAGCAGTAGGGAAGGGAAGTGAATATGCATTTCCAAGTACTGTCTAGAAAGTACTTAAAGCAGTATGAATCCATAGAACAGTGAAACACTTTGGTCTGCCCTTTGGAGAAAGAACTAGCCAAAGGCACTAAGCATTAGACCAAATCTGTGATGTCCCTCCCAAACATCCCTCTCCAAAAAGCACGTAAATTTGAGAGCCAGGGATCCCATTCTGCATGAGAGAAAGAGTCAGACCATTTTCTCTGGCCATAGTTTCCCATTTCTTTACTTCATCGCCTTCAGTTTTTCTGTTGAAAAACAACAATAAGACAGCAGACAAGTATACTAGAATAGAGAAAATGCTTAGCAAGGAGTGTTGCAGTTAGCTTGGTTTGGCCAACAGGGAGTAATTTCAGGTCCTGAAGACAAATCTGATACTTTCAGAACAGCAAAGTTTGAGCATGACTGTTTGTACAATTTAGCCACCCTATTGCAAATTAAGAAGCAGGTTTGCTCCATCCTCACCTGACTTCTGCCCTTGCAAGCATGTTGTTGTTCTTGCTTGGTAACAAGCTGAGCAGAAATGGACAACATGTAGCCTGCAAGCTGTTTGTGGCCTCAGGATCCAAATGATAAACATTAGGGAACTACGAGTGCTTCTATACTCCTAATTTTAATTATATTTGAGAGGTGAGAAATGGCTCAAAAATTCCTTGTGTCCTCTAGATTAGTGATCCCCAACTTTTGGTTTTTGGACTTCAATATCCAGAAGCTTCAGTTAGTACATTGGCTGATCATTGCTTTGGGAAATTGACTTAGGCTTCTGGGAATTGAAGTTCAAAAACCAAAGGTTGAGGACCACTGCTCTAGAGGGTCTGAGCAGGTCCTCTATCTCAGCTCCGAACCTTCATATGATGCAAGAAAGATTTGCCCTTCCAATTAGAAGCCTGTTTCTCGATTTGAAGTCTATTTATCTGGAGGGAAAATCAGAGATTGGCAAGACTCTGGCCATGATGCCAATTTACTCACTTACCTGCTGTAGGTTCCTAAAAAGCAGGAAAATTAAATAAAAATCATGAGAACAAATGGACTATACAAGTTTAATGTGGCTAGTGAAGCAATTGAAATTAAAAAAAAATTTCAAGTCTGCAATACAAATTGAGACTGTAGTAAATAAATCAGAAGATGACTTAAATCTGGAATGGCAGCAATGAAGAAAGTAGGGAACATAATCAAATTCAAGATGGTGACACTGGAGACGAAGGCTAAGATCAACAATACAATTGCATTCCTAGTTTCTGTTTAAAAATATCAAATCTGGACAGTGAAGAAAGCCAACAGGTAAAAAATGCATTCTTTCAAATCATGGTGATGGAGAAGAACTTTGTAGATATTCTGGAACACTTGAAAAATGAGGACAAATCAAGAGGCAACGATTACAAAACTGAGGATGTTATAATTTGAGTACACCAAGATAAGACAAGGCTTGCTGGAAAAGACAGCTCAAGTAGCAATTAAAAGCCCAAGGTGTCCAGGAACCCTAATCACAGTACCCCGGAGAAGATTCAAATAAACTAGACAAATTCCTTTCTCCTATGTTAGCAACCATTTCACATTCATAGGGCAAAGGAATTGTTAATCTGTTAGAGACTCCTGTTGCTGTTGCTTTCATTTCAGTAAAGTGGGTGTCCATTGGATATTTTTTTTCTTTTCTTGCAGGCAGCTGCAGATCTCATTTTGCATTGTTTTTTTGGAATCCGATAAATTGAGGGCCATGAGTGTGAATATGCCATGGTTCTTGAGCTTTGTGTGCAGAATTTGGGATAGGTGACACTATAATTAAGTATAGGACCTAGGCTTCTTCTGTTTACCCCCATTTTAAAGTAAAGCAGCCACAATTATATACCATCCCATAGCGCTTAGTGCACTCTCTGGGTGGTTCACATGTTAATTAGCATTTTCCCTCCAATGTGCTGGGTACTCATTTTACTGACCTCAAAAAGATGGAAGGCTGAGTCAATCTTGAGCCCTGGTCAGGATCAAACTTACATCCTTTTGGTTGCAGTACAGCAGCTTAACCACTGTGCCTCCAGGGCACCTATTATTATTTTATTATTATTAGTTCAAATTTATATTGCCGCCCACTCGCCATGGCAACTCAGGGCGGCTTACAAACAATCAATGCATTACATTACAATACAATATGTTGGTGTGGGCACAGGGGGAGGGGCGGCAAGGTCCTCAACCTGCCCTGGTTTCTTCTTCCCCTGGCAGTTGGTGTAGGAACAGAGGGAGGGGTGGCAAGTTCCTAGACTTTATTTCTGCAAAGATCAGGTTTTTTACACACTAAGGCAGTGAAGCTACTTAGGTAGTATCTTTCAACAAACATTTTGTTCAGTAAATTTCATGATTCTCAGCAGGTAAAGGAGGAGAAAGAACTCATGGGAGTTTTGCTTGCACACTGGAGACTAAAAAGTAGTTGATGACACTGAGTTTCACAGCCCATTCCAGGTCAAAGCCCTTTATTTTCTCCATGTTCATAGCCCCCCAGTTGCAATACTTAAAGCCATACACATACTACAAATATGTTGAAATATTAGAATAGAAATGTAAGTGAATGAAATACACATTAGCATATAGGGCACTGGTTGTTATTTGTATGACAGTCAATGTTGACCAAATCATAATGGATAGGAATTACATAAAGTGAAAATTAAACCTTTACAAAATGGGATTCATTCAGTGCAAATTCTGTTATCTGCAAATTAGATGAGTGGTTGAAATGTTATCCCACCATCTTGTAAAGAAGCCCAATTTCTTCACCTGCACCTAGCTTATAAATTCAGAATGGCAATTAGTTTGTGGTCCATGAGGAAGTGATATGGAGTATCACACTTATTCTATGATACCAATTTAAATAAAATTATATAATTATGACAAAATAGGTAGATAGGTAGGTAGGGGACATTCAGAAATATGTATATCACACAGACACACAATCAATCATTCAATCAATGCTGATTTGATATAGCATTAGAAATAGCTATTTCTGTTATGTACCAGCCCATAGTTCTTAGAATACTCCCTAGGTTGTTCACAAAGTAATTAGCAATTTGCCCTCAACATGTTGGGTACATATTTTCTTGACCTCAGAAGGATGAAAGACTGAATCAACCTATGCTCATCAGGACCAAACTCAGCTCATGAGCAAAGTTTTGACTGCAGTACTTCATCTTAACCACTGTGTCATGAGAGTTCTATTCCTGAAGTATCTCTTGTGAAACAGGCTTGGAAGAATAATAGCATCTTAATTATAAGACAGATAGAAACAGAAAAATCTCACATGTAAGACTACTCAATAGCACACAGTATTGGATGTGACGTTAATCTTCCACTGCATAGGACTTCACATTTGCAAAGAATTAACACCAAAAGAATTAACACCAATAGTTAATCCTTCGGAGTTAATTTATTTAGATGTCTTCAATGCATAACTATACTTTCCTTCACATTTTCTCATACACTATGCATCGTATCTCCCCAATTTAGGACTATGGAAAATATTCATTGCATTTGAAGTGCTTGAATACATGATTTCCGCTACCACCTCCTTTCTAATGTGTATGTGTGTGCTTCTGTAGCATCATTGACATAAAGCCTTTAATGCCTCTCTCTGATACTCAATCATTTTAGGAGGTCATTTTTAGCCATCAACTCCAATGAGTAGCCCACCTATAAGTGGAAGCTATGAGTTTCTAATTAACTTTGCTTTAGGGCTAAGAAGACATTTTGAGGTCATTCTCAATAGTCATGGAGTGCCAGTGTGTGCACAGAATCCCTCTTCTGTGTCTCTTCTATGTCACTCCCAGTGCCAAGCAGGGAATGGGTTCTCTCAAGCTTCAGATAACCAGCTTCCTGGAATGGTTGCTTCTATTAATGAGAAGCTTCAATTAGCCTGGATTGCCAAGTATTCCTGTGATTTGACATGGGGAGAAAACCAGCACAGAAGGTACAATGAAGATTGTACCTTCATCCATCAGGGTGTTTTATGAGTATCCTATTCTGTCCTGTCCATTGGTTTCCCATCTCAACCACCTTGTGGACACATAGTTTGATATTTAGACTGGTAATTCTGAGTTGCTTCCTTGTTTGATGTAATGCATTTCATCACAATTGTTGGGGTGGATCATAGTCTGAGAGTGTAAGTTGATGTGTTCCTACCTAAGCCCTCCCACTTTGAATGACATCTTAAGGAATTTTGGGAGGACAGACTATCAAGCTAGGTCTAGTTCAGGAATTGTTGGTTGCTTTCAAAGAAAGGCTCTCTCAGTTGACCTATTGGGACTGGTGATTCATTGAACCACCAAATTTTCTTGGTCTTTGCCTTATATGGAGTCAGAATTCCTTGGTTGTAACTAATGATTCCACTCAAAAATATCTTGTGTGTATATATCTGCTTCAAAATTCAGAACCCCCATAGCATCAGATGCAAAATTATTCTAGCAATTCCTGTAGTTCCCATCAACTTTGCTTTACACTAGTGAGAGTGGTGATTTAGGAAGAAAAGTTTTAGATAATTGTACCTAACTTCATAGGCAGTGTGGCCTAGGAGGGCACAGAGACTAAGTGTATTTAGTGAGTTCCTGGGGACATGCAGTGGATAAAGAGATATTCCTCCCCCAATCCCACATAGCTGGATGGGACATAACAGCAAAATATCTAAAAACAGCTCAGTCATGGTATCACAATGAGTATGCCAGTGTCTGCACAGTTGTAGTGCCATGAGACAAGCACCACATCTAGAGACTGATGCTTGTAGTATTATGTGACTGCATTCTTCTCAAGTTCCCCATTTGTGTACAAGCTGGAACAATTATCAAGTGGATAGCAGCCTTATTGAGTGTTTTCTTCTGGGATGGCAGTTTAATCGTTGACAAACGGCAATGGGTATCAATTTCCCAGCAATCTCTTTAAGAGGAGGGTTTACATTGACAGTTCTTGATCCAATCATATTACTGATTATTGCTGATAAGTGAAGAATGAAGTGTGCTGTCTTTGTATTCACAGTGCAGCTTCTGAATTTATTCTTCACTCCACACACACACACACACACATTTGAAAATGGTGAGGACTCAAACCTAATTCAAGTAGACTGAGGAGCAGTTATGTGAATCATTTTTGCTGTTTTCCAGTTTATAATTCTACTTGTGGCCCTGTAAACAATGTTTACTGGACTCTTTGGATAAAGAATTCTCCAATATCACTAACAGAAAAATAACAAGTCTTCAAACAGAAAATCTAACAAGTCTTTAAAAAAAAACACCCAGAAGTTTAAGTCATATATTACCTTCAAAGGCAGAATATGCACAGCAAGAAGAGATTGTTCACTCACAGCTCAATAATCCAGCGATACACATGCTTCTTTATAAGGAACAAATTAGTTAGTCTGTAACATTAGATCACACACAAGCTGAAAATCCTGATAATTTTCTGTGGTATATACTGCATATTCCAAAATTTAAGAAATATGCATGTTAGGATATAGTGAAGTTCACTTTCATGCAGCAAGCTTCATTACAAAAATCCCCTCTTCCCAAATCTTATATGGAAGTGCAGACTACATTTGATTACACAATCCTGACAAAAGCTTATTCCTCCCTTTAAAAATAGTTACCTCCCTCTGAGTAATGCATTAGCACCTTGTGTCATTGCTTGGATGATATCAATCAAAGAAGCCACCTGCGTGACAGTCAAATGACACTGGAGTGATTCATCATAACAGGTCATCATTAAGTTGATGATCTGATAATTAATTAATTATGAAAGGCAAAATCCAGAAAGAATAAAATTAAACCGTTTTCTTAAGGTGCAAAAATAAGGTATGGAAACCAACAAGGCAAGGATTGGGAAACTATGGCCCTCCAGGTGTTTCTGGACTTCAGCCATTAGCCCTGTTTGTTAAGGCTGGTGGGATCCAGAAGTCTACCATTCCCCTTCATTATTTGTGCTTCAGAAAAGCATTCTATGATTCTGCATGCACTATTGATACAGTGATCAGCAAGTTCGCACCAGTTCACCAGAACCAGTAGCAGAAATTCTGGCTGGTCCAAGTTTTGAAATAAAGTAGTCCTAATTTGGGTGCAATGCAGGGCTTTTCCCCTGGCCACACCCACCATACCACACCCACAGTGTGGTAGTCATTTTTTTTTAATCCACCACTGTATTGATACATTCTGGGCCAAATGTCATAGGCAGAACTTCAGTCCCAACTGTGGTCAGTTGACCTTTCTTCCCTTTGGCTGCTGTTTGTCTCCTCCATTCATCAGATTACTTGTCTCACTTGTCTTTTCCATTCAGTCCTATTCTGCTGTCACCAATCCCTGTCATTTACAGAAATTCACTGCAACTAATGTTATCAACTCACATTTTGCATGGGATGCTCAGTCTCCTTTCGTAAGCAGATGCAGCACAGGGAGGTGATTGTGTAACTAGATTCAACCTTGATGATGATGAAGGAGGAAGAGGAGGAGGAGAAGAAAGCAGAGAAAGCTTTTCATAACAAGAAGAAATGTTGTGATCATTTGTTTGATCAAACTATTTACCCAACTGAACTCCTGTGCCCTCTGTGGAGCTGCATAAGTTCAAAAAGTAATAAGTAGTCTTCATTATGGACAAGAACTTCCAGGAAAATTTTCCCTATTTAAAATTGCATTTGAAATGTCTGCTGAACATGCAAAACAGAGATACCCAGAAAGTCCCAGTTTAGGGGTCCTCCTATATACTATGAAGGGACTCAAATTTAAAATTTATCTCCAAATATTAATGTTCTTTATTCTGCCACAAGAGCTTATTTCTTGCTGCATAGGTCTTCACCTTTATAGATCCAACCATTATCTCATGCAGACAGCTATACATATGATTACTTAAAATATGCTATATTTCATAATGCTGACTTCAGCACCTTTCATCGGATTGTTCCCCTCTTAAGCAACAGCCACATAACATACTCTCTCCTGGTATGAATCATTCTGCTATTATCCAGCTTTCAGAGTTGTAAACAGTATTTATTGGACTCTGGGCGAAAAAAGGCTCCAGTAGCACTAGTAGAAAAGTAATAAGTTTTCAAATGGCATGCCCAAGCCATAAGTCATACAAATATGATATTTAAAAATAAATACATGGTAAAAGATAATTGCTGAGGTGTTCTGGATTCATACAGATGAACTTTGACCCTATGGACAGGGTCACAAAGGCAGCAGGAAGAACTACAGTGTGTAAGTTCCTGAATATATAATTATTTGTCGTTTCTGAGGCTGATAATTGCATTTTACTCCCCTACAGCAAACCTTTAAAATTTAGCAAAACAAAAGAGAAGCTGAAGGACATAACACTATGCCATAAACCTATAGGAATAAAAATGATCATAATAGTCAGCACTGCAAATACAATTTAAAATGCCCTGGAGTCTCAAAAAAGGGCAAGGGTAGGGAGGGAGAGAGTAGGCAGAGAGAATGTATAGTAAGAGGATTGGGGGGGAGGGGGGAACTCTGTTATAGGATGCTTCCAGCTCTAATGTTTTATTATGAAATAAAAGCTGTCATACAGACTCATAAGTTATTATCTCTACAGAACATTAGGGAACAGTACAGATACAATTTTGTTTAAAAAATGAACACAACAACAACAGTATTTGCAATGATGAACATGGTATATATAAAAGAAAAGCAGGCTTTTGTTTTCACATTGAAACAGTTTGTGGTTACATCAAAACTTGTCATTTTTACAAGAATATTTTAGAAGTTTCAAAAAGTTACTTTTCATTTAAATTACCCCTCCAATGCATGTGTTTCTGTTACATTACCACAAATAGGAAAGCACCTCATCCCAAAATGTCAGGAACAACACCTTTGTGATGTGGTCATTAGCCAGATTTGATAAAGACACTTTTCTTTCTTTCTTTCTTTCTTTCTTTCTTTTTTCCTGCCCATTTGGGTGATATCCGACTCTGGGTGGTGTACAAACAGATAACAAATAACAACAGAACACAGAGCAATTCCTGTCTCCAGGTGAAGGGTGGTGTTGGATACACGGGGGGGGGGGTCTGAAGTACTACATGTAAGAATTTAGATTGTACTATTTCCATAATAAACAGGTTGATGGGGGGGGGGGAGAGGCTGTTTGGACTCCATAGTGTAGCTGTGATTTTGGCTTCAAAAATGGAATAATCAGAGAAGGTATGTTTATCTTAATATCTCATGCCACCCATGACCATTTACCATGATGTTCAGTTTCCGAAAGAAGCTAGCTTGATCTTTCTAAATGCTTATAAGAAGGAAGCAGGGACCAGCACTTATACATTTGTCATGTCTTGCTCCTGTTGGAAAGTATTAATATGCAAATTCTCTCATAACAACTTTGACGAAATAACAGGATTACATATTCTAAACAGCCTCATAACATGACAAGGAATATATAGGGCAAAGCAGAGAGGGTTTTTCATAGCAGGATTGGAAGGGCAGCAGCTATTTCATGGAAGAGGCTATACTGTGCATGGTTCGAAGGTTTTCTAGCTGTTTTATAATATTAGAACTTGCAATATCTATGGATTTTGAATGTTAGAATAATCAGGACATATTGCTAAAACATATATTGAAAAGGTGGAAATCAGTGCAATAAAAAATAAAATAAAATGATGGCAGCTAAGTGAGATGTTTTTAATGACAACTTTGTGGAGGCTGATTAATTGTCATGGTGCCTAGATCTTATTCAAGTAACAGAGGTAACACACTTCTCTAAATATTAGATCGTGGACACTATGAATGGGAGACTGTTCTTACAGTTTCATTCAGAGCTCTGCATAAATTCAATTTTTGTTAGCCAATGTGTGGAAAGAATGCTGACCCAGCAAACCTTTGGTCTGATCCACCACAGCTTTTCATATTCTTACATTTCCACATGCATGAAGTAACTCATTTTGTGAATGTAGCAGTACCATGCATTACGGCTACTCTTTGTTTGCCAACTATCTCTTTCTCAGGCATATTGGATTGTCATTTATAGTGAACTCAATATCCCATTTCTGGGCTGACACAGCTAATTTAGACTAACAAATGTGATGTATTCCACCGAGATTTTCGACTTCTTAAAACAACACCTTACAATAGATCCCTGAGTCAAGTCACAGATTGTATTTACAACTTCTGTCAACTTCACATGTATTTATTTTTGTCACTTAGCAGAGCTATCCATTTAGAATGCCCTAAGCAAGTTCCCCCTTGGGTATTCAGAACAAGTAAGATAGTGATTTGGACACTGGCCTCATTACTGGAAAATAAATAATATGCCTTCAAGCCTTCTTTGCAAACTGCAAATTTGCTTTTTGGACCTAGAAAAACCTCACTATTCCAAGATGTCATCTTGTTCATTAAATGTGTTATCACTTTTACACTATTTTATATGTATTAACATCACCATAAAATGTTACCAACAAAAATCCAAGAAGTCAAAAAAGAAAGGACTCAGTTCCAGTGACAGCCGACCCACAGCTGATGTTCCCTCGAAGCCAGCAAGCGAATGGCCAGGGGAAAAGTCTAGGGAAAAAAGTCCAGCGGTGGCAACGAAGGCAGCCGGCATTTTTTTTTTTGCCAGCCCCAGCCCCGTTGCTCAGCTGTTCAAAGTTCCCTCGGGGCCGGGGCTGGTCAAGGGAAGCATCCAGTGAAGACGGCGAGGGTGTCTGGTGTTTTATGGCTGTCCTCAGCCCCACTGCTCCAATGTCTTAAGTCTTGGCAAGGGCGGAAACCCCGGGGACAGGTGGGGCGAGTCCTGAGACTGGCCGCCACCGTTGCCTCTCTGCCCGGCCACAGGTGTTCTTAGCGGCGCAAAAAGTCCTGCCGCCATTGCGGCTCTTAAGCCTGGTGAGGGCGGAACCCCCGGGGACAGGTGGGGCGAGTCCCAGGGCTGGACGCGGCAGCGGCCTCTTTGCCCAGCTGCAGGTGTTTTTAGCGGCGCCTTTGGCTAATGGGTCATGACGATAGATAATGCATGTTGAGTCCCATTGATGTTGTCTGCATGTTGACCCTTGAAAAGTCAAAAGTTCCAAAATATAGCCTGAACAGAGCCATACATATTTCTTGACAATAACCCAGTGACAATTTTAACTGCAGAGTGTTAAGCAAAGTGGATGAATAGTTTTCAATATTTTTCAAGGGTCCCAAACCTCAAAGGCATGCTAATTTAGAAATCAAAGAGATAACTGAATAGCTTTAGGAACAGCTTGAAGAAAAGGCCAGCATTTAATGGGATCTGGTGCACACCAGGTGAAAACCATGAATTCGATTATTTTGATGGAATGACTGCTTTGTTCTGTAGCTCCTGTCTGTTTGAAACAGCTTGGTGTTGCCCTGTTAATGAACCAGGTAAAGAATCTGGTTTTCTTGATATATTACCTTTCCAGAACTTAATACTGAAATAGGTTGTTAAGTGGTGCTTGAATATCATTAAGTCAGCATGGCTGCGGCAAAATATTACCTAGCTGCCCTTTACCAAAACAACTTGTTTTGGTATCAAAATGATCCTTGCAAATGAAAATTGTTGAATGTTACCCCAAATTTATTGTAACAATCACTCTGGTTTTAAACTAAGTTTGCTTATCAAAGAAAAGGTTTCTGCAGAGTAAAAAATTGCACTCAGTCGGGTTTTCCTATGAACAGTTTTAAAAATGATGCTAAAAAAATATTATGCAGAATTCTGCTGTTTAGGCAGTCTTTTAATGAAGCCAGATGATTGATAGAGTTTTCCATAAGCAAATAGCTACACAGAAACAGTAAAACAGAAAAGAGGATTCATAGAATAACATTATGCTAATCCCAGGAAACTAATTCTGGTGATGTACTGCTGCTACTGCTGCCGCCTAGGTTCCATTCACACACACCCTCCTCCTAAAAGCTGAAGAAAATGCACTGTTGAAACAATTCAAAAGTTTACTGTCACTTTACCCTGGTTTATAGTGAATCAATGCAGGGTGAGTTACTTGGGGCACAAAATTCATTGGTTGCAGAAACAGGGAAGAAAAGGGGAATAAAAAGGTAAAGTCCTCTTTAATTCATTCCTTGAGCGTTATGGTATTGAAGGAAGTCACTGAAATGGTCAAAATAACTACAGTTGTACCTCGCTTAAAGAACATAATGTGTTCCACAGGATTGCTCTTTAAGCGAGTTTGCTCTTTAAGTGAAACACCATTGTAAGTGACCAATTGTGACTTCTGGTGGTGGGGAGGGATTGCAAACCCCAATTTAGTTGTTAAGTGAGTTTTTGGTTGGTTTTATTTGTTAAGTGAAGCGAACATTCAGAGAAAATTCTGCTCATTAAGCGAGTTACTCTTTATGTGAGGTGCTCTTTATGCGAGGTTTGATTGTATTAAGTATATCTTTTACCCAGAAACTTGAATCCACTCTGTTCAATGGAGCTTATTTCTTTGTAAAGTAACATCAGGACAGTAATGCATATGTGTGTCTGTAATGAAAAAGATGGAAGAAGTTGTGAAAAGCACAAAAGGATTACAAAGGGAGGAAGGTAGTAGTTACACCTCCCCAAAAATCTAATTAGTGAGCCAGGGTGATTACATGATCAAAAACGGATTTGGAAAGTTCCCAAATATGAATATATAAAAACATACAACCAATCTCAAGTGGGAAATTATTAATTATATGTGCATTAACTTTAGAAATGGATAAATATGAAGCACTACAAAATTTTAAAATGCAAAACAATTTACATTTCAGATATCTGTTGACAGAAATGATCAATTTGTTGCACTAGCTAAGTACGTTTGCAGCTCTATATGCCCTGGTGGGACAGTGTGGGTCAAGTGGTTAAGACACTGAACTCACTGACTGGAAGATCAGAGTTTGATTCCCGGGTACTGCATTGATGGAGTGAGCTCCCATCTCTGTCCCAGCTCCTGCCAACCTAGCAGTTCAAAAGCAAGAAATTTCAAGTAGATAAATAGGTACCACTTCGGAGGGAAGGTAAAGAGCATTCCATGCACTCCAGTTTTGAGGTATGCCTGCCACATGTCCACGGAGACATCTGCAGATGCAGACAGTGCTGGCTCTTTGGCTATAAACAGAGATAAGCACTCAACCCTGGAGTCAGATATGGCTGGCCTTCACCTTACATGCTTTTACCTTATATGTCCTGCGGAATATGCAACCCCAACTCTCCATGCAGGGCAATTACACAGAGATGTAGTACAAAAAGTTTCAGAGTCAAGCACACAAAGTTCCTGGTTATGAAAGGATGAATTCACCAGCTTCCCTTTCCCCTACATTCAGTCCTAAACTTAACCCATCAAATATTTGGAGAAATATATGAATATAGGAAATTCCTTATATAGGAACTAAATGAAAACCTGAGTTATCTCTAATTACCATCTACATCCACATCAAGCTTCAGTCAGCTTGCACAAGACTGTGATACATCTATGGAGAGTCATTGGAATGCCTAAATGAAAAAAGGTAATCAAGGCTAGGGGTCTTCATTGAAGGGGTGTCTTCTAAAGCTGTTTTCAAAGCAAGATGACAACTTGGCAGTTGCTGTCTGGCCCACAAATCTCAGAATTCCCCAGCAAGCATGTCCACTGGCCATGTTGACTAGGAAACTCTGAGAGAATATTAATGCCCAGATGTATTGGGAAGATTGGCCTCCTGACAGTGCTCTTGCTTTGGAGTGCCTGTGATAGGTGCATTCGTTGTGGCCAAAACATCCTAGTCAAGATATCTCTGTTGCCATCTTTCCAAATCCTAAATTTTGTATGAGCAGTTGAAGAAGGGATTTGGGGCTCTCCTTTTAGGTAACTGTGGTGGCTTAGTGGTTAAGTCACTGAATTTGAAGACTGGGAGGTCATCAGGTCATCAGTTTGAGACCCAAGTACTGCATGATGGAGTGAGCTCCCATCTCTGCCCCAGCTCCTGCCTACCTAGCAGTATGAAAGAAAGAAATTGCAAGTAGATTCTCCTCTTTTTTGCATTGGGAAGCAAAAATTAAGCCAGTGCAGTGGTCCCCCACTCCCCCCCAAAAAAGGGGGGTGATTTTCCTCCTCTTCAGTTTATAAAAGGCTGGATGTCCTTTAGTCCAATGGTCTGTGCATGGGGCTTTCTCCTCATGTGTCCTCAAGAATTTCACTCTGCTATCTGTAAGTAGGCTGTGCTTTGTAACTTGATCTATTTGGAAAGCTGGCTTGTAAAGGGAGAAGATGATTTTGTATTATGCTCCTAAGCTTTGCAATTCAATCTGTTTTATGATTTCCTTATTGCTGTATTTTCATTTGAAATAAGCCAGTTGTTTATTTCTAGCACATTTTAAGAGTACGTTCCTCTTCATTTCTGATTAAAAATCACTGGCTAGTTTGCTAGTTCCACTGCTGAAGGCTTATCTCCCAGATTTCACCCAAAAGTGAAAGTGCTTCTCTCTCCCTGATGCTGACAAAGAAATTTACTATTATCCTGTCAATTTTTTATTGACATAGAGACTTCATGGCCAGGCTAGATAAGGCTCAAGTTTGTTAACTCTTTCTAGACAGCTTCTGTAGCTGGGAAAATTCTTGCCTAATGGATTGAACATGATACCTTCTTGAACTGTATTTTTAACAGTCTTCTGATTGTCTTCTATTTAGGCAACAAGTTTAAACACAAGTACACCGATGAACATATTATGCATTTTGAACTCCTTTCTTTGTTATGATAAGCCTCATACAAATGCCTTGCTGTTATAAGTGCATATATTCTTGATGTAGCCTAGTGGTTACAGTATAAGTTTATATATTTCTACTGCTTAATTGGGTTATAATTGGGTTATAATTACCTTGCAAGTCTATGCATTCAAGTTATAATGTGTAAGTGACATTTACGCTTATCTATTCAATAACCACATATAAGCATTAGGTTACTCAGTTACATTTTATGAAGTTAGTAATTACTTTATAAAGTCATATACCCTTGCTAAGATATGTAACATTACATTTGCATCATTCGTTAATTTATGATATTGTTTTTGTTATCCATTTAAGATGTATACTTTGTTATGTTGTATTGCTATACCATATATACAGTGGTGGGTTGTCAAAATTTCCACTACCCCACTGTGATGTCATTATGTCGTAGGCGTAGCCGATGTCATGATGTCATGACATCGTGTGCGGAGCAAAAAATAAAAAAAATAAAAAAAGTCTCGCATGTGTCAAACCTCCGTTTGATGCATGCACAGTTCTTTTTTTGAAGTGTGCATGCATCAAGTCTCTATTTGATTCATGCGCACTAAAAAATAGAACTGTGCATGAGTCAAACGGAGGTTTGACACATGTGCAGACATTTTGGCTGCTCAGAAATACATTTCTGGAGGGGGCCAGAGAGGTGACCGAACCGGTCATCTGGGGGTTTACCACCACCCCAGTGAATTCAAGCATATATATGCAGTGATAGGATGTTACCGGTTTGGACCGGTTTGGACTGGTTTGCTCATGCTAGAAATATTTATACCCAGTGATAGGCATCAGTTGGTTTGCACCAGTTCGCCAGAAGCAGTAGCAGAATTCTGGCTGGCGCCACTCATCCAAGTTTTGAAATAAAGTAGTCCTAATTCTGGTGCAACACAGGGCTTTTCCTCCTGGCCACGCCCACCATACCACGCCCACAGTGTGGTAGTAAATTTTTTTGGAGCCCACATCTGCTTATACCTGACTGGTGCCTACATCACCAGTCCTGCTAGTTCAGAGGAACACTCATAGAGTTTCACAGTGCCTGGTAATAAGAGTTCAGTGATATTCTGTTTTGGTTACTTAAGTGTTAAAGGGCTTTAGGAAAGTGTAGAATGATGTTCCCCAATAGTTCTGAGTAATACATTTGTCCTGCACCTTTAACCACATTGATGAGGGCAGATGTTCATGCCAGCTTTGCATCTGCAACATCTGCCAAAAACTAATGGATGCTAAGAACAACATTTGAATTTCAGATTTCCTGCACTGAAGTATATTCAAATATTCTTACTTTGGTATTTTTTTTTAAATCAGCCCATCTGGGTTACCCAGCATAACCTGCCATTGTTCTTGATGAACAGCACACACTGTTTTACATCAAACTTTTAAACTGTTGTTGTCACTGTAGTTTTCCCAATTTTCTTCTTATTGCAAGGCAGAGTCTTGTGATTGACACAACGAGTAGTGACATGTCACAACATAATATGTTCACTTCGAAGGAAACAGAAACAAAGGCTGGCTGTCAGCAATGTGTGATCAAAGCATCCATTGTTCTCCTGAGTTTTGTGCTGTGAAAATAAACAAAGGTGTCACAATCCAGCCGGCCCCCACTCTTCTGGAAAACCCCTGGAAACCAAAACAAACCTACACAGGGCGAGCTGGACGGCTAATTAGAACAGAGATCCAACTCTCGGCTGCTTATCAGCTCTTAAGGGGTTTTTATTTGGTAGCGTGTTCAAAGATTTGTGTGTGTGAAAGGCAGCTCTTACCCTTTTTAGTCCAATGAAGACACGTTGTTCAGAAAAATGATGAAGATTTATTGATCAGGTTCATAAAGCATAAAAGTCAGTAGCACAGGTCAGTCCAATAAAGTCCGCAGGCAAATCTAGGTAACCATTTTTAAGGAGCAAAAATGCATAGCTCCTAGGCTAAAGATTTCTAGCCCATTGAGATGCAGAAACAAAAGCTCTCTAATCAAAAACAGGTCTTAATCCATCAAGAATCAGAGACGAACTCTTTCTTCTCTCCAAAATGGAGAATTTTCAGTCAGGTGGGACTGCTTCAGCCAATGACGTATCAGCAAGCAAAAGAGAAAACTTTCTCAAAACAATAGTTGTTTACACACGTGCACGCAGAGTTTTCTGGGACTAGTCATAACATGGCTCTGCTAAAGAGATAAGACGGGTACACTGACACTAAAAACATGGTGGAAAAACATGCAGTTACACAGCCTTGAGGCTCAGAGAGAGAAAAATGGATTTTTCTGAGGCCTATTTGAAAATTGGCAATTTCAAGCCTTAGGAAATAGGTTCATTTCCTGACACGCCCTCCTTTCTGGAAAGGCAAACCGGGGGTTTGACTTTACCAAAAGGCATTATTTACTAATGTGAGCAAAGCAATTGAGCAAACAAGCTATCCCTTATATATGTAGGATATCAAGCGTTAAAGCTTCTTCCAGTTTTAGTTACTGGAGGTACACGTTACATAAGTTACATTCTGCATTGCAAGCAAACTCAGGTACAAAACCTTGCTGGAACAAAAGACTTGGGCATTTTCAGGTACCAAAGGTTTTCCCTTTCCAAAACACATTTTGCCCAAACAGAACAACCTTTAAATCAGAAAACAGGTCAGTAACACCACACATGTCACAGAGGCCGCTTGTACGAGCCTCTGGAAAAATAAACAGATGATTAGCAAGAAACAATAACATTTCCCCCCTTCTTCGTCTTCTTCGATGTTGCACCTGCAAACAATTAAACCAGCCAGTTGAACAAAGTCCATTTAGAGTTCCGTTATCAGCTCTTCTTTCAGACGTCAGGAACATGTGCATCTCCTAGAAAAACAAACTCAAGAAACAACCTTTAAGGTATTTATCAGAACACAGTCCAAAGGAATTAATCAAACAACCCCGCACTCTCATCCCAGTGAGGTTTGGGAACTAAACAGGCAACAGAATTGATGGCTTGACTAACGTCTCAACTCAAGAGCACGCAGAATTCCATTCACTCTCCTCAGTACGTCGGGAATCTGGATCTGGATCTGGCCTCTGCTATTGTTGAAACCGCTAGTTGGGCTCTCCCCCAGCCATCTTTACGGACTACTCCCCTCTTCAGCTCTTGGCTTTCTCGAAGGGTAGTAAAACTCAGGGAAAAACTGCATCCGGCAATTATTTCCCACTTCCCACTAGCTGACCAAAACAGCGTAGTGTAACAGCCTGTAGATAACACTTTTCAGAGTGGTGGATCTGGCCCACCCACTCTAGCAAACTTCTTCCTTGGACACGTGGAGGAGTCTGTTGGAGCTCTTCCACCTTTACGCTGGTATCTCAAACACAATGAGGCAATTTGCAACCTTTCCAGGTCTTCAAAGACCAAACAGCACATGTAATCAGCAACTAGGAACTTCAATGCAGGAAAATAAATCTTATCTGAAGGGTTCCACTCCTTCTTCTTGGCTTTGGGGGAAATCTAACTTCAAAGAACTGCTTCTGAGTGAAAATAGGCACTCTGTGGAGTTTTGACTCCAATTCAACACAAAAGAGTCTTATTTAGGGCTTGGGGCTTGCTGGGCGTCTGGGGAAGTCTCAGAAGTCATCTGGACAAGCTTCACCCACCCTGGGCCCTTCCTTTTGGCTAAACATCATCTGGGCACCTTCTCCAAGATCCCATCTGGAATGGAGTCTGTCTTGGGGTGCTAACTGTGGTGAGGGGGTACATTCATCAGCCACTGGCTTACCTTCCATCTTGTAGGCTTGGAAGACGTCTCAGTCCCTCTGGAACTGCCAGCAATGGATCGGCCCTCGGCCCACGGCCCTCAGATCTGGGAGTTTGAGAATCCGACTCAAAACTCAAAACGAAGAAGCAAACAGCTGCGATCCTGCTTTCCTTTCAGCACCCTTATCTCAGGAAAATACATTCCAAGGATGCAGTTTCTCAGCTTCTGCTGCAGGCTTTCAGCCAAAAACAAACAAAGGCTGCTGCTTCTTGCCGGGCAGAAACTTAGAGCATGCACACACACACACAAAAACTTCTTCAGGGCCCGTACATCCCACCGCTAGGCCAACATGTCACGATCCAGCCGGCCCCCACTCTTCTGGAAAACCCCTGGAAACCAAAACAAACCTACACAGGGCGAGCTGGACGGCTAATTAGAACAGAGATCCAACTCTCGGCTGCTTATCAGCTCTTAAGGGGTTTTTATTTGGTAGCGTGTTCAAAGATTTGTGTGTGTGAAAGGCAGCTCTTACCCTTTTTAGTCCAATGAAGACACGTTGTTCAGAAAAATGATGAAGATTTATTGATCAGGTTCATAAAGCATAAAAGTCAGTAGCACAGGTCAGTCCAATAAAGTCCGCAGGCAAATCTAGGTAACCATTTTTAAGGAGCAAAAATGCATAGCTCCTAGGCTAAAGATTTCTAGCCCATTGAGATGCAGAAACAAAAGCTCTCTAATCAAAAACAGGTCTTAATCCATCAAGAATCAGAGACGAACTCTTTCTTCTCTCCAAAATGGAGAATTTTCAGTCAGGTGGGACTGCTTCAGCCAATGACGTATCAGCAAGCAAAAGAGAAAACTTTCTCAAAACAATAGTTGTTTACACACGTGCACGCAGAGTTTTCTGGGACTAGTCATAACATGGCTCTGCTAAAGAGATAAGACGGGTACACTGACACTAAAAACATGGTGGAAAAACATGCAGTTACACAGCCTTGAGGCTCAGAGAGAGAAAAATGGATTTTTCTGAGGCCTATTTGAAAATTGGCAATTTCAAGCCTTAGGAAATAGGTTCATTTCCTGACAAAAGGTAAAACAAAAAATTTAAAAGTATAGCTCAGAAAACTTCCATTTACATAATCTAGTAGAGGAAAATACATCTTTTGAATGGTGTCTGTTTCTACAGTCTGCAGTCATCACTGAGAATTACATATGTGGTACTTCATTGTATGTCATATGTGGGATACATAATTCCATTTATAAAGGTTTCCCTTGCTCCAAAGCCAGTCATATCCGACTCTAGGAGTCAGTGCTCTAAGCCGAAGAGCCAGCGCTGTCTGCTTCTGCAGACATTTCCATGGTCATGTGGCAGGCATGACTAGACACTGGAGTGCACAGAACGCTGTTACCTTCCTACCGAAGTGGTCCCTATTTATCTACCTCGGACCGGGGAGAGCAAAAACAGCTGCGTTCGGGGCTGGCGGATTTAAGAACCGCCGCCGCCGCCCCACCGGACATTGACGCCGCTCTCCCCCGACCTCGGACCGGGGAGAGCAAGAACAGCTGCGTTCGGGGCTGGCGGATTTAAGAACCGCCACCGCCGCCCCGCCGGACACTGACGCCGCTCTCCCCCGACCTCGGACCGGGGAGAGCAAAAACAGCTGCGTTCGGGGCTGGCGGATTTAAGAACCGCCGCCGCTGCCCTGCCGGACACTGACGCCGCTCTCCCCTGACCTCGGACCGGGGAGAGCAAGAACAGCTGCGTTCGGGGCTGGCGGATTTGGGGACCGCCGCCGCCGCCCCGCCGGACATTGACGCCGCTCTCCCCCGACCTCGGACCGGGGAGAGCAAGAACAGCTGCGTTCGTTTTGTTTCTTTGTATGGAAATTTTTTAACTACTGTTGTTATTGATGTTTATTGAACTTTTTGTTGCTGTTTATTGAATTGCTTTTACTGTAATGATGTTTATGTGTTGATGTTCGGTGATACTGATATTGACTATTTATTGACTATTTTCGTTGGATATTGACTATTGATCTATTGATATGTTGTGACTGTAACTATACATGTGTGTAAACCGCCCTGAGTTGGCTCTGCCAAGTAGGGCGGTATAGAAACCCAAATATAATAATAATAATAATAATAATAATAATAATAATAATAATAATAATAATAATAATAATAATAATAATAATAATAATAATAATAATAATAATAATAATAATAATAATAATAATAATAATAATAATAATTTCTTGCTTTCAAACTGCTAGGTTGGCAGGAGCTGGGACAGAGACAGGAGCTCATTCCATCCTGCAGTACTTGGGAATCAAACTACTGACCTTCCGCCTCCCAGTCAGTGTCTTAGTGACTTGAGCTACTGCAGTCCCAAGTAACTAAATATAAATAATCTATTTTAGTACTTCCCATATGAAATAATTGCTTCCATTTGTTGTGTTAAGATGTGAAACAAAAAATACCACCAGATTTAAGGGAAAATGTTAAGGACAACAGAACAGATGCTTGTGATATATTATAAGAAAGACTAGGTAAATTTTGTTGTTGTTTTTTAAAAAAGGAAACAATATTTAGAGGAGCCAGTATCATATCTAGAAAACTTTGGCTAGCTTTCCCATTTTCTGTATAGAGTGGCAGCGGTCCCCTTCGGAACCTCTTCTAAAGTTGTCCTGCAAACTTGCAAAGTACTGTAGTGTGGATTTAATTTGCCTATTAGACGCCATGTCTTTCCTTGTTTGTATGTGTCTCAAACTGGTCATTGAGAAAGGGATATCAAATTTGATAGTTGTATACCAGACACTGCCTCCTATACCCAATCCCAGTTTTGTCAGCCAAGAGCATTACAAAATACATTGTAATGCAATACCTACTTTGACAAATGTAATATTGCAATAAGCCTTGCTATGCACATTTATTGCATAATTCTTCATTTGAAAATAAACACTGGTTCCAAGCTCCATCCATCTTGCACAGTAAACTATAAAGTGAGGCCTCTCAACAACTGTGATTTATTAAGTGCAGCAATTTAGGAACCACATATGTGCACAAAAATAATGCCAGTTACTGTTCCACCACCTTAATCTGGACTGCAGTGGCTTAGTGGTTAAGACGCTGAGCTTTGAGACTGGAAGGTCAGGGTTCAATATCCGAGTGCTGCGTGATTGAACTTGGGGACATGTAAGGAGCCTCATTGAGGCTGAGTAGAGTTTCTCCAGCAAAAATCCTTTCAACTCAGAGTAATTTCTGACACAAAAATTATAATTATTAATTATCTGGACTCAGTCAGTGGTATAGTTTTATCTGGTTTTGATTTTCTCTTTTGCCTTACATTAGTGACACATGGAAAGGAATCAATTTGCAGCTGAAGAGTCAATGAGCTTGTGCCAGTCTGTATTTCTCAGACTATATCTCTAGAGGACAAAATGTCTACCGCCAAGTCCTCACATTGATTACCAGCAGTGATGGGATGCAACAGGTTCACACCAGTCTGCCATAACTGGTAGTAACTTTTCCTAGTGTCCCGGAGAACCGGTAGCAGTTTTTTTTTTTTGGGGGGGGGGACCACCTTCAGGGCTTACCTTTTCACTGGTTCTCCCACTGCACATGTGCGCTAAGCACTTGGTGTGCATGCACACCTACAGTGCTTGGCGCGTATGCACGGCCTCCTTGCTGTCCTCCCAAGTGGGGAGGAGGAAGAGAAGCTGCTAGCCTGAAGCTCCCTGTAGCCTGCTCCCCAGAGTAAGTGACTCACCTTTGGATGTGGTGTGTCTGTGTATATTTTATTGTGCATTTAATACCTTTGCCTATCTTGACGTATTACCACAATTCCTAAAAAGGCCTGGCAGCTGGCGGGCCTGGCTTGGGGTTTTTTTAAGCAAAGTCTTGGAGTTACCTCATCAATAAGTTACACCTGTGCTGTTTCAATTTCTGTTCCAATTTGAGAACCCTTAAGAAGGTACAGCTGTTTTACATTTGCATTAAGGCATATTACCCTAGAGAACCGGTACGATGACCATATCCATCTTGCAACATGGTGCTGCCCAGACACTTATACTAACAGGTAAGTGACGGGTTTGTGTTTGGGTGGGTGGATGGGTTGATTTATGTTTGGGGTGGGTGGGTGTATTTTAATGTAATTTTTATTGTATTTAATTAATTAGTTAGTTAATTAATTACTTAATTACTTAGTTAATTAATTAAATTTATTTACGGGTTTGTGTTGTGGGTGGGTTGAGGTGTGTGTGCTTATTATTATTATTATTATTATTATTATTATTATTATTATTATTATTATTATTATTATTATTATTATTATTTGGCCCTGCCCATGACAACATGTTGTCATGATGTTAGCTCTGCCCACACTGTAGTGACATCATGGTGGGGTCATAAATTTTTTGACAACCCACCACTGAATACCAGGAATGCATCATACACCACCTCTTCAACTGTACACATCTCTCATATAAAACCTAGTTAGCCACACTTTAGATGATAGAGACAATGGATTCAAGCAATGCGGTTGGGGAGAAATCATCACGTTAAAGCTATTTCACAATTCTTTACCAAAAGTTTGCTCTGCTGCACAATAAACATTACTGTACTCTTCTGGAGTAATAATGTGTTTCTATATGATAAGAATGACCCCTTTGCCTATATCACTGCAGCAACAAGACAGTTTGCCACCAGGATTCAGTTCCATGCCTTCATTCTGAGGTCTGCTTTCACAAACAAGAATTTCAGAGCTGTGCCAAAGTGCAACAGAAGAGGCTGACAGGTAGCTAATCCAAAATATTTCACTTCCTGCCCTGTTGTATTGTGTTAAAAAGCTGATAACACTAATCAAGTGTGATTTAATACCTTGCCAGTAATAGGGTCAGCTAGAGTCCTGCTTATCCTGTTTACCCACAGGTGAATTTGAGGAGATATAAAGAGTGAATGCTGTGAGAATTTAGAAGGAAGGAAATTTAGTTTACCTTGTAGAGCTATGTAACTCTATCACAAGCTGTCTCTGTTTTGATGGCACTTAACTCTTATTACGCTGGTATAGTACTTCTTGCTTTCAGAAAGGTATAATTTTAAAAACATCTACTCGCTTGAACTAAGAACAATATAATGAATATGTACCACTTCCCTGGTGGTCTAATGTGCTGTTAATCACTAAACTTGGTTTTATCCCTTCTCTGGGTCCAATTAAGAAAGCAGTTTGTTTTTTTTAACTAATTATACCTTAATGTTTTGCTTTCTAAAACACTTTCAATGTCATTTAAAAACCAATTAAATAATACAATATATAATTTTCACCATACATTTCTACTTACTGTTGTTGGGCAATATTTATGCAATACTTTTTGCAAATGCTTAGGGGTTATTTTTACACAAAAAGCTTCTATGTATGGAATTATGCCAAGGATTTTCCCACACAGTTTCTCCAGTATAGGTCTACATGTTAGTTGATGGAGGTTCATGAACCAAACTATAGTTAACCATCATCTTATTTGCCCCAGAATCTTACAAACTGAATTATAAGGAAGTTCCCAGATAACTAACAACTATTTGGGGGCCTTTTTGCTATAAATCCGATTTAATCTTTTTTATAAACCACATCATCTAAAGGTTATCATCACCATTTAGAACAATATGCTGTACTCTACATTATTATTTATTTATTTTAAGAATTTCTGTACTGCTGTTCTACATGATAGATTTCAGTATTGTGTACTCTAGTGAAAATGCAACAACAAAAAATTTCATCATCATTTATATGGTATCAAACAGAAAGTTATACAGCTCAGAAAAACTACAGCAAGAGAAAGTGCAGCCAATGTAACAAGTCTGAAGAAATAAGAACTGTTCATCCTAATGCTAAAAATATTAGATACAAGCCAAACTTGCTTGAACTGCATATCTCAAAGCTGGGATCCACCATAATGAACCATGGGACACTATTAAAGGCCTTGAAGATGTAAATGTTTCCTGTAGTTTCACATATGTGTTTTCAAATCACCCTTGAGAAATTCTACTCATACTTCAATTTGTTCTTTCCACACCGATCCTCTTCCTTTGCTGGTTGAAATTTAATGCTATGATATGTTAATAAGAAATATGTTTTTAAATTCTATGCCACACATTTAGAGAAATATCCTCTGATGTTACTCCTTCAATCAGCAGAATCAGGAAAAGAGGCAATCTCCACTCCCCACTGCAGCCCTCCACCACGTCCCATGAAACTCATCTGATAGGGTGGGAAATCATTCAGAGCTGACTTTCAGGAAGAACCAAAGACAACTGCAAGTAACAGAGAAGGGAAGAGAAAGGGATGGCATGAAAAAAAATAATTCTGTTGTCACACTGGTCCTGCAGCAGCTCAAAAGTTGAATATCAGCTTAAAGTTTTAATTCCAACAATCTCTAGGACCCCTTGTTTTCAACCTGATTAAGAAGCTTTCTATATGGACATTTATCCCATTCTTCAGGGCATATTTGTGATGATTTAATCTTCTTTTTCTGGCAGTTTTGCACATATTGGATGCTGCACTGGAGACACCTACTGCAAATTGCTGCTTTTTGAGAGCCAGTTCAGGGTTTCTGTTATTATGCAGCAGTCTCTTTTTTCCTGTTCCCAGCATACATGGACACTGGGAATAGGATAACAATGAGCAAATGAACTCTCAGTACTAACTCCAGTGTAAATATCTGGTAGCATTTAGCAGCTAATGAGTCACTCTTCAATGTTGGCAAATTAATTACTTCCCCTGACTGTCTGGTGATGATCAGAGAAAGTATAGCCAGTAGCATAGCAGGGGGGGGGCAGAGGGTGGCCCACCCCAGGTGGCACTTTTCAGCCATATAGGTGTTCTTGGACTCCAATTCCCAGAAATCCTAGTGGGAGCCAGCATCCTTGGCCCCTGCCAGTGGGTGGCAAATCTGGCTCCTGCCCTGGACGGTTGAATCCCATGCTACACTACTGAGTATAGCTCTTGTGTATGTTAAAATTCTTAGATTATGACTCGTTTTAGATTATAACTATTACTCTGCAGTGATTGCCTACCAAAAATATGAAAAAATGTATTTCTCCCAGCTTTCCTCAGACAGTCAAGGAAAGTGTTTAATTGGCCAACAGTGACGAGCCACTGAATGACAGCAGCAGGAAGGGTCACTGGAGCAGCAAAATGTTGTTGGAATATAAGGATTGTTCCCCCCCCCCTCCAATTTTCCTTCATAAAGGAACAGAGATCCCTACTGGGGGGAAGTGCTACAGTTACCATCACTTCCTATAAATAAGGTCTTCTCATCTCTTACCACTTCATCATTAAATGGCCACAGATAAATCAGCTAGGCAAGGGGATGACAAGTTAGTGGAGAAATCCTGCATAGGATTTGTCATAGGATCAGGAAAATGATTATAATCTGAAGTTTCTCTCTTTTGTTTTTTAAACCAGTCTAAGAACAAAGACTGGTTTTAAAAAACAAAACAGAGGAACTTCAGATTATAATCATTTTCCCAGTTTTGAGAATCCCCTGGACAGCGAGGAGAACAAATAGGTCAATCTTAGAAGAAATCAACCCTGACTGCTCCTTAGAAGGTCAAATAATAAAGGTGAAGCTAAGGTACTTTGGACATCAAATGAGAAGAGAGGATTCACTTGAGAAAGCCTTGATGCTTGGAAGGGTCGAGGGCAAAAGAAGAAAGGGGACGGCCCTAGATGAGATGGCTAGATGGTATTGTAGAGACAACGGGCACAGAGCTGAGTGAGTTGAGGGGGATGGGGGAGGACAGGAGTGCCTGGCGGACAGTGGTCCATGGGGTCGCAGAGGGTCGGAATCGACTGTGCGACTGAACTACAACAAAAAAGAACAAAGTGGTACAAAGCTATGTTTTTGGGGGGTGGGGGTGGGATGGAGACCTTTGAAGCCTTATCTCTGTGAGATAGAATGTTGTTCAAGGCTGTTACAGCAAAGTTATTAGAAGTCAGTTAATTGCCAAGGGAGAGAAACTGGTAGAATCTGGAAGAGAGATAGAACCATAGAGGAAGTTACTTCATCAGAGTTATTTGGTTCAAGAAGTTTTAGGAAACTATGAAATCTGATTGGTGGAACAGGAGAGAAGGATGAATGATGAGTATAAAATCAAGCAGTCAAAAATACTAACAGCCAGATGCTAGATTTTTGGGGTCTGTTTGCTCAATTCTGCCTAAGGTAGTGTTTCCCAACCTTTGGTTTTTGGACTTCAATTCCCAGAAGCCTAAGTCAATTCCCCAAAGCACTGATCAAGCAATGTACTGATTTAGGCTTCTGGGAATGGAAGTTCAAAAACCAATGGTTGGGAAACACTGACCTAAGCCCTGGTGCCATGTAAGAAAATAGTTATTAGCTATCCTTTATTATTTTATGG